>CM055121.1:298661801-298876801 GCA_029206835.1 Rana muscosa
CCCATCAGACTCCTCGTCCCCCCCATCAGACTCCTCACCCCCCCCCCATCAGACTCTCCACCTCCCCCATCAGACTCCTCACCCCCCCATCAGACTCCTCACCCCCCATCAGATTCCTCACCCCCCCATCAGACTCCTCACCCCCCCATCAGACTCCTCATCCCCCCATCAGACTCCTCACCCCCCCATCAGACTCCTCACCCCCCATCAGACTCCTCACCCCCCCATCAGACTCCTCACCCCCCATCAGACTCCTCACCCTCTCACTATCAGACTCCTCCCCCCCATCAGACTCCTCACCCCCCCATCAGACTCCTCACCCCCCCCATCAGACTCCTGACCCCCCCCCCCATCAGACTCCTCACCCCCCCCATCAGACTCCTCACCCCCCCATCAGACTCCCACACCCCCCCCATCAGACTCCTCACCCCCCCCATCAGACTCCTCACCCCCCCCATCAGACTCCTCACCCCCCCATCAGACTCCTCGTCCCCCCCATCAGACTCCTCGTCCCCCCATCAGACTCCTCGTCCCCCCCATCAGACTCCTCACCCCCCCCATCAGACTCCTCGTCCCCCATCAGACTCCTCGTCCCCCCATCAGACCCTCGTCCCCCCACCCTCGTCCCCCCTCAGACTCCTCGTCCCCCCCATCAGACTCCTCGTCCCCCCCATCAGACTCCTCGTCCCTCCCATCAGACTCCTCGTCCCTCCCATCAGACTCCTCACCCCCCCATCAGACTCCTCACCCCCCCCCATCAGACTCCTCACCCTCCCATCAGACTCCTCACCCCCCTCACTATCAGACTTCTCCCCCCCCCATCAGACTCCTCACCCCACCCCCATCAGACTCCTCACCCCACCCCCCATCAGACTCCTCACCCCACCCCCATCAGACTCCTCACCCCCCCATCAGACTCCTCAGCCCCCCATATCAGACTTCTCACCCTCCACTATCAGACTCCTCACCCCCCCATCAGACTCCTCACCCCCCCCATCAGACTCCTCACCCCTGCTGCCTGTGGGTACGGCCTTGGGGTTGTTTTGGCATGTACTAGTAGAGGTAGAAAAGAAAGGAGCGCCCAATCTCCAATGAGAGGCAAGTCGAGAGGTCAATTTGAGGTCGTTTATTGTAAGTAGCAACAAATGATCAAGCGTTTCGGGGGAAAATAAAAAAAATCCTCTTCCTCAGTGTCTGCTGATTGTGAATGGGGAAAAATGCCAAATGAGTGTGTCTGTGAAACCAAAATCAGAATGCGATGGGTTCGCTGTGTTCGCAGCATCGGGGGGGGGGAGTCTTTTTCCCCCCCGAAACGCGTTGGTTTGACCATTTGTTGCTACTTTCAATGAACAACCTTAAATTTACCTCTTGACTTGCATTCCATTGGAGATTAGGCACTCCTTTCCTTTCTACCTCAATGGACCATTTACATCATTATACAAAGTGATTGGATCTCACTTCTTCTCTTCATCTCTTCTGCTGAACTCGGGGAAGATATAAAAAAACACAAATGAATGCTGCCCTGTAATCATTAATAATCAGTACCTGAAGCCTTCTGCAGTCCCTGTACAGCAAAGCTTTCACCGTCCAGTCACCAGCTGGGCTCAGAGGAAGTGGGTGGAATGATGCTGGCCATCGTTCTGAGGACATCTAGTGGCAGAGAAAGTACTAGCAAGGAAATCTCTGGGTTGCTGCTTTTTTTTTTTTATGCAGTAAAATCTGTTTTAGTTTCTTTTTTCTTTTTAACAAGCTTTTCATTTTTTTCTTGTTATTTTTGATTAAAGTTTTGCTTTAATTTCTTTTGTGATGTGACTTTTTTACATTTTTAATTGTTTTTTTTTTGCAATTCAGGTACTATAATGAACTGATATCTGTCATTGGCTTTCACTCAGTGCTCCCTGCCCCCCCTGCTAATCCCTCTATTGGCTTCCACTCAGTGTCCCTGCCCCCTCTGCTAATCCCTCTATTGGCTTCCACTCAGTGCCCCGCCCCCTCTGCTAATCCCTCTATTGGCTTCCACTCAGTGCCCCGCCCCCTCTGCTAATCCCTCTATTGGCTTCCACTCAGTGCCCCGCCCCCTCTGCTAATCCCTCTATTGGCTTCCACTCAGTGCCCGCTCCCTCTGCTAATCCCTCTATTGGCTTCCACTCAGTGCCCCCCACCCCCTCTGCTAATCCCTCCATTGGCTTCCACTCAGTGCCCCCCACCCCCTTTGCTAATCCCTCCATTGGCTTCCACTTAGTTCTCCCCGCCCCTCTGCTAATCCCTCTATTGGCTCTCACTCAGTGCTCCCTGCCCCCCTGCTAATCCCTCTATTGGCTTCCACTCAGTGTCCCTGCCCCCTCTGCTAATCCCTCTATTGGCTTCCACTCAGTGCCCCGCCCCCTCTGCTAATCCCTCTATTGGCTTCCACTCAGTGCCCCGCCCCCTCTGCTAATCCCTCTATTGGCTTCCACTCAGTGTCCCCCCATCCCCTCTGCTAATCCCTCTATTGGCTTCCACTCAGTGCCCCGCCCCCTCTGCTAATCCCTCTATTGGCTTCCACTCAGTGCCCCCTACCCCCTCTGCTAATCCCTCTATTGGCTTCCACTCAGTGCCCCGCCCCCCCTGCTAATCCCTCTATTGGCTTCCACTCAGTGTCCCTGCCCCCTCTGCTAATCCCTCTATTGGCTTCCACTCAGTGCCCCGCCCCCTCTGCTAATCCCTCTATTGGCTTCCACTCAGTGCCCCGCCCCCTCTGCTAATCCCTCTATTGGCTTCCACTCAGTGTCCCCCCATCCCCTCTGCTAATCCCTCTATTGGCTTCCACTCAGTGCCCCGCCCCCTCTGCTAATCCCTCTATTGGCTTCCACTCAGTGCCCCGCCCCCTCTGCTAATCTCTCTATTGGCTTCCACTCAGTGTCCCCCCATCCCCTCTGCTAATCCCTCTATTGGCTTCCACTCAGTGCCCCCCACCCCCTCTACTAATCCCTCCATTGGCCTCCACTCAGTGCTCCCCGCCCCTCTGTAATCCCTCTATTGGCTTCCACTCAGTGTCCCCCACCCTCTCTGCTAATCCCTCTATTGGCTTCCACTCAGTGCCCCCCCACCCCCTCTGCTAATCCCCCTATTGGCTTCCACTCAGTGCCCCCTACCCTCTCTGCTAATCCCTCTATTGGCTTCCACTCAGTGCCCAGCCCCCTCTGCTAATCCCTCTATTGGCTTCCACTCAGTGCCCCCCACCCCCTCTGCTAATCCCTCCATTGGCTTCCACTCAGTGCTCCCCGCCCCTCTGCTAATCCCTCTATTGGCTTCCACTGAGTGCCTCCCACCCCCTCTGCTAATCCCCCTATTGGCTTCCACTCAGTGCCCCCCTACCCCCTCTGCTAATCCTTCCACTGGCTTCCACTCCGTGTCCCCACCCCCTGCTAATCCCTCTATTGGTTTACACTCAGTGCCCCCCACCCTCTCTGCCAATCCTTCCATTGGCTTCCACTCAGTGCCTCCCCCACCCCCTCTGCTAATCCCTCTATTGGCTTTCACTCAGTGCCCCCCGCCCCCTCTGCTAAACCCTCTATTGGCTGCCACTTAGTGCCTCTGACCCCTATGCTGATCCCTCTATTGGCTTCCACTCAGTGTCCCTGCCCCCTCTGCTAATCCCTCTATTGGCTTCCACTCAGTGCCCCGCCCCCTCTGCTAATCCCTCTATTGGCTTCCACTCAGTGCCCCGCCCCCTCTGCTAATCCCTCTATTGGCTTCCACTCAGTGTCCCCCCCATCCCCTCTGCTAATCCCTCTATTGGCTTCCACTCAGTGCCCCCCACCCCCTCTGCTAATCCCTCCATTGGCTTCCACTCAGTGCTCCCCGCCCCTCTGCTAATCCCTCTATTGGCTTCCACTCAGTGTCCCCCACCCCCTCTGCTAATCCCCCTATTGGCTTCCACTCAGTGCTCCCCGCCTCTCTGCTAATCCCTCTATTGGCTTCCACTCAGTGTCCCCCCATCCCCTCTGCTAATCCCTCCATTGGCTTCTACTCAGTGTCCCCCACCCCCTCTGCTAATCCCTCTATTGGCTTCCACTCAGTGCTCCCCGCCCCTCTGCTAATCCCTCTATTGGCTTCCACTCAGTGCCCCCCCACCCCCTCTGCTAATCCCCCTATTGGCTTCCACTCAGTGCCCCCTACCCCCTCTGCTAATCCCTCTATTGGCTTCCACTCAGTGTCCCCCACCCTCTCTGCTAATCCCTCTATTGGCTTCCACTCAGTGCCCAGCCCCCTCTGCTAATCCTTCTATTGGCTTCCACTCAGTGTCCCCCCATCCCCTCTGCTAATCCCTCTATTGGCTTCCACTCAGTGCTCCCCGCCCCTCTGCTAATCCCTCTATTGGCTTCCACTCAGTGCCCCCCACCCCCTCTGCTAATCCCCCTATTGGCTTCCACTCAGTGCCCCCCTACCCCCTCTGCTAATCCCTCTATTGGCTTCCACTCAGTGTCCCCCACCCTCTCTGCTAATCCCTCTATTGGCTTCCACTCAGTGCCCAGCCCCCTCTGCTAATCCCTCCATTGGCTTCTACTCAGTGTCCCCCACCCCCTCTGCTAATCCCTCTATTGGCTTCCACTCAGTGCTCCCCGCCCCTCTGCTAATCCCTCTATTGGCTTCCACTCAGTGCCCCCCACCCCCTCTGCTAATCCCCCTATTGGCTTCCACTCAGTGCCCCCTACCCCCTCTGCTAATCCCTCTATTGGCTTCCACTCAGTGTCCCCCACCCTCTCTGCTAATCCCTCTATTGGCTTCCACTCAGTGCCCAGCCCCCTCTGCTAATCCTTCTATTGGCTTCCACTCAGTGTCCCCCCATCCCCTCTGCTAATCCCTCTATTGGCTTCCACTCAGTGCTCCCCGCCCCTCTGCTAATCCCTCTATTGGCTTCCACTCAGTGCCCCCCACCCCCTCTGCTAATCCCCCTATTGGCTTCCACTCAGTGCCCCCTACCCCCTCTGCTAATCCCTCTATTGGCTTCCACTCAGTGTCCCCCACCCTCTCTGCTAATCCCTCTATTGGCTTCCACTCAGTGCCCAGCCCCCTCTGCTAATCCCTCTATTGGCTTCCACTCAGTGCCCCCCCCACCCCCTCTGCTAATCCCTCCATTGGCTTCCACTCAGTGCTCCCCGCCCCTCTGCTAATCCCTCTATTGGCTTCCACTCAGTGCCCCCTACCCCCTCTGCTAATCCTTCCACTGGCTTCCACTCCGTGCCCCCACCCCCTGCTAATCCCTCTATTGGTTTACACTCAGTGCCCCCCACCCTCTCTGCCAATCCTTCCATTGGCTTCCACTCAGTGCCTCCCCCACCCCCTCTGCTAATCCCTCCATTGGCTTTCACTCAGTGCCCCCCCCGCCCCCTCTGTTAAACCCTCTATTGGCTGCCACTTAGTGCCTCTGACCCCTATGCTGATCCCTCTATTGGCTTCCACTCAGTGCCCCCCTGCCCCCTCTGCTAATCCCTCCACTGGCTTCCTCTCAGTGCCCCCGCACCCTCTGCTAATCCCTCTATTGGCTTCCACTCAGTGCCCCCCCCTGCCCCTCTGCTAATCCCTCCATTGGCTTCCACTCAGTGCCCCCCCTGCCCCTCTGCTAATCCCTCCATTGGCTTCCACTCAGTGCCCCCACCCCCTCTGCTAATCCCTCCATTGGCTTCCACTCAGTGCCCCCCCTGCCCCTCTGCTAATCCCTCCATTGGCTTCCACTCAGTGCCCCCCACCCCCTCTGCTAATCTCTCCATTGGCTTCCACTCAGTGCCCCCCGACCTTTCTGCCAATCCTTCCATTTGCTTCCACTCAGTGCCCCCACCCTCTCTGCCAATTATTCTATTGGCTTCCACTCAGTGCCCCCACCCCCTCTGCTAAACCCTCCATAGGCTTCCACTCAGTGCTCCCGCCCCCTCTTCTAATCCCTCCATTGGCTTCCACTCAGTGCCCCCCTGCCCCCTCTGCTAATCCCTTGATTGGCTTCCACTCAGTGCCCCCCCTGCCCCCTCTGTTAATCCCTTGATTGGCTTCCACTCAGTGCCCCCCTGCCCCCTCTGCTAATCCCTTGATTGGCTTCCACTCAGTGCCCCCTCTGCTAATCCCTCTATTGGCTTCCACTCAGTGCCCCCGCCCCCTCTGCTAATCCCTCTATTGGCTTCCACTTGCCAACCAAAAAAATCTAAATACTAACAATATTAATATAAATCCTGAATAATAATAATTTATAAATGCAGAAAAATAATAATAGTTGGGATGGTGCCGGCTCGCAGGAGAAGTCAGAGTCTGTTGTGTAATCTGAATCGCTCTTCATATGCAGAGCACGGCGCGGACATTTGATGGGAATTCTGGCCGCCTTAGGAAAGTTTTTCTGTGTTCAGAGAAATGAGAAGATTAGTCAGTGTGTCTCCTCAGGACGATTGTGTGATGATGTAACGCCGGGGGGGAGGGGAGCTCACCGCCATCAGATCTCTTCCGCGTATTTTCCTTATTTTCTCAGAACATTTTTTCATTCATTATAAAACATAAAAGACAATGAAAGGAGAAGTCGCCGGGCGCCATACCTGTGACACGCGCCATTATCACCGCGCTCTTTATTAATCCGCCGCAGAGATAATAACAGAAATGACGACTTAATTATGTCTGCAAGAAGTGGGCGGATAATCATCGTCCTCCGTCCGCGTCTACCGGAATATTCGTCTTAAAGTGAACCTAACTTTATAGAAGGAGGCATTTCCTCAGTCTCCCCTCCCCCAGCGATCAGACTGTACATTGTAACTTTGTAGAAGGAGGAGGCATTTCCTCAGTCTCCCCTCCCCCAGCGATCAGACTGTACATTGTAACTTTGTAGAAGGAGGAGGCATTTCCTCAGTCTCCCCTCCCCCAGCGATCAGACTGTACATTGTAACTTTGTCGTAGGGCACAAGGTAAGAGGCAGATGCAGAGGCTGATCTGTGTCAGGCATTTGTGAACTCATGATGTTTGTGTCACCTCTGAGCCGACATCTCAGTCCAGGAAGTATACAGTTACCCTAGATGATGGCTGAACAAGGATTGTGCCGTCGATCTGGAGAGAAAAGCAGATAAGGGCATTGTCAGGGGGAGTCCTGTGATCTGGAAAGGATTACGTGGTCACATTATTCAGCGTGAATAACTGTCGTTTTCTTCCGCTGTCATCCGTGGGACATCACACAGCTCCTGAGGGTGCATCGTTTCTGGGACAAAGCCTTGATTTGCCTGGATGCCGGGACTTACATCAAATCCTGGGACAGTCCCGGCAAATCCGGGATGGTTGGGAGGTATGGATGTAAGGGGGGGTGGGGTGCTCTGGACATCTATTTCGACAGATACAACCTGCCCTTTGAGGGCGATCATAATGCTGATGCGTCTCCGCGGTGAAACTGAGTTTGACACCCCTGACATATCCAGCAGGCAGGTGGCGCTTTTCGTTCTTTCTCCACTTTTTGTTGTGACCTCCTGCTGTAAAAAAGATTGCTGTTTACAGAGCTCAATAGCTCAGACTGGTCTGATGCAGGGCTTAACACAATTCCGGCACCTCCAACACTGAATGCATATAATGGCAAGGAGAACTGGGGTGTGCTGGAGGATCTATTGAAGCTGGCTGCTGGGGATCTATTTTTGCTGCAGGGGGTCTATATTTGCGTGGCAGTGTATTTTTGCAGGTGGGAGATCTATTGTTGTTGGAAGAGATCTACTGTTGAGGGAGGGATCGATTGATGCTGAATGTTGGGAGATCTGTTGTTACTGCTCGGGGTCTGTTGCTGCTGGGAGATTAATTGTTGCTGGGAGGGTTCTATTGTTGCTGGGGGGTCTACCGTTGCTGGGGTGGGTCTATTGTTCCTTGGGGAGATTTATTGCTGCTGGGGGGGTCTATTGCTGGGGAGATTTATTGTTGCTGGGGAAATTTATTTTTGCTGGGTGGGGGGGTGGTGGGGTGTCTATTGCTGCTGGTTGTGGAGGATCTATCGTACTGTGTTTCTTCTTTTCTTTTTAAACACAACAAAAATGACAATTCGCTCTGTATTCTGTTAAAGGGGCTGTACTAGGAGGTGGGTAGGGGGTGGGATTGAGGGATGGTGCTCAGAGGTGGGTGGGGGGTGGAACAAAGGGATGGTGCTCAGCGGGGGTATGGAGTGGAACCAAGGGATGATGCTAGGAGGTGGGTAGGAGTGGAACCAAGGATGGAGCTCGGAGGTGGGTAAGGGTGGAACCAGGGGATGGAGCTCGGAGGTGGCTAGGGGGTGGAACCAATAAATGGAGCTCGAGAGGTGGGTAGGGGGTGGAACCAAGGGATGATGCTAGGAGGTGGGTAGGGGTGGAACCAAGGATGGAGCTCGGAGGTGGGTAGGGGGTGGAACCAGGGGATGGAGCTCGGAGGTGGCTAGGGGGTGGAACCAAGAAATGGAGCTCGGAAGGTGGGTAGGGGGTGGAACAAAGGGATGATGCTCGGAGGTGGGTAGGGAGTGGAAACAAGAATGGTGCTTGAAGGTGGTTATGGGGTGGAACCAGGGGATGGAGCTCAGAGGTGGTTAGGGGGTGGAACCAAGGGATGGATCTCAGAGGTGGTTAGGGGGTGGAACCAAGGGATGGAGCTTGGAGGAGGGTAGGGGGTGGAACCAAGGGATGGAGCTTGGGGGAGGGTAGGGGGTGGAACCAAGGGATGGAGATTGGAGGTGGGTAGGGGGTGGAACCAAGAGATGGAGCTTGGAGGTGGGTAGGGGGTAGAACCAAGGGATGGAGCTTGGAGGTGGGTAGGGGGTGGAACCAAGGGATGGTGCTCAGAGGTGGGAAGTGGGTGGAATTAGGGGATGGTGCTCGGAGGTTGGTAGGGGGTGGAACCAGGGGATGGATCTTGGAGGTGGGTAGGGGGTGAAACCAAGGGATGGTGCTCAGAGGTGGGAAGTGGGTGGAATTAGGGGATGTAGGTAGGGGGTGAAACCAAGGGATGGTGCTCAGAGGTGGGTAGAGGGTTCTATTGTTGCTGGGGAGATTTATTGTTGTTGGGGGGGTCTAATGTTGCTGCGGGGGTCTATTGTTCTTGGGGAGATTTATTGCTGCTGGGGGGGGGTCTATTGCTGGGGAGATTTATTGTTGCTGGGGAAATTTATTTTTGCTGGGGGGGTGTATTGCTGCTGGTTGTGGAGGATCTATTGTACTGCGTTTCTTATTTTCTTTTTAAGCACCACAAAAATTACAATTCGCTCTGTATTCTGTTAAAGGGGCAGTACTAGGAGGTGGGTAGGGGGTGGGACCAAGGGATGGTGCACAGAGGTGGGTAGGGGGTGGAACAAAGTGATGGTGCTGGGAGGTGGGTAGGGGGTGGAACAAAGGGATGGTGCTCACCGGGGGTAGGGAGTGGAACCAGGGGATGATGCTAGGAGGTGGGTAGGGGTGGAACCAAGGATGGAGCTCTGAGGTGGGTAGGGGGTGGAACCAGGGGATGGAGCTCAGAGGTGGTTAGGGGGTGGAACCAAGGGATGGAGCTTGGAGGTGGGTAGGGGGTGGAACCCAGGGATGGTGCTCGGAGGCTGGTAGGGGGTGGAACTAGGGGATGGAGCTTGGAAGTAGGTAGGGGGTGAAACCAAGGATGGTGCTCGGAGGTGGGTAGGGGTTGGAAAAAAGGATGGTGTTTGTAAGGGGGAAACCAAGGATGGTGCTCAGAGGTGGGTAGGGGTGGAACCAAGCATGGTGCTCAGAGGTGGAACCAAGGGATGGTGCTCGGAGGTGGGTAGGGGGCGGAGACAAGAAGAGACTCAAGGAGGAGTTCCTGCATGTTTTCGCTGAGAAAAGAAGACCTAGTCTAATGTATTAGTGAGACTCAGCGGGGTCTGACTACTGCAGCGCTAGTTTATTAGTTAACCCATCATGCTCCGGGAATTATTTTTCTTTCATTAAAGTTCTATTTGTAATGCAAAGCTTTACGCACAAAGCCTTTCTCAAACACACAGATTTAAAAGATCAGTTTATGAACTTCAAAAAAAAAAGAAAAAGAAAATCGACACAAAGCTATCGACCAGAACAGCTTCTGTCTAATATGTGAAGACATTCTGTTCTGGGAAGACGCGGATGGTGGGTCAGACTCAGCATTAGCGCCGACGCTCAGAAATGAACCCTAAAGAGCCCCGCGGGAATTTCCAAGCTTGTCGTGTAGCAGAAGGAAAACAGAGAACTCTTTCTGTGCGGCTTCATCGTTTTCCAGCCCGCTTCCCCCGCGTATCGCTGTGATAGGAATGGAAAGCGGGATGTCTCGTCTGAGCCGCCTTCATCTCCTCCAGGGACCGACTCCGGAGAATTGTACAAAGTGACAAACATTTCCGCATCGCGGCACAAGACAGACACCTCCCCACGGCAACCTGGAGGATGAAACATCGTCTGAATACATCGATTCCGCAGAGTTTTCTGCAAGTTTTGGATCGGTGACATCCTTCCGAAGAAAGCCACAGATGTCACATTGGGGTTGATTTATTAAAACTGGAGAGTGCAAAATCTGGTGCAGTTGTGCATGGTGGCCAATTGGCTGCCAACTTCAGCTTGTCCAATTAAGCTTTGGCAAAAAAAAAAACTGGAAGCTGATTGGCTTCTATGCAAAGCTTCACCAGATTAGTAAATCAACTCCGTTGCAAGCAGGCGGCCCAATTCCGGAGCATGTGCCGCTGAGCCCCCACCTACAGACAGAGCTGCGAGGTCACCCATTGGTCCCGGTACCCAAGACCACACCTTCTTCACGTGCCCGAGGCCGCTCCTCCTCCTCCTCTTCCTCTTCCTCTTCCTCCTCCTCCTCCTCCTCCTGGTCACACTTCCTATTAACCACTTCAGCTCCGGAAAGGTTTTAACTCCTTCATGACCAGGAAATTTTTTTGCTATTCAGCACTGCGCTATTTTAACTGGTAATTGTGCGGTCATGCAACACTGTACCAAAATGAAATTTATATCATTTTTTTTTCACAAATAGAGCTTTCTTTTGGTAGTATTTGATCTCCACTGCGTTTAAAAAAAAAAAAAAAGTTATTATGTAACCAAAAAATGCCGAAAATTTGGAAAGAAAAAAACTATATTTTT
Source organism: Rana muscosa (assembly GCA_029206835.1). NCBI lineage: Eukaryota > Metazoa > Chordata > Amphibia > Anura > Ranidae > Rana > Rana muscosa. Next base: position 298,672,877 of record CM055121.1, read on the forward strand.
TACTTCCTGTTATAAATCATATTCAATAAAAAATACAATTTCTTCATAGATTTTAGCTCAAATATATTCTTCTACATGTCTTTTGGTAAAAAAAAAAAATCCCTTAACCGCTGACTTTTTTTTTTTTTTTTTTTTTACACCTGTAAAGGAAAAGGCATGATAAGCTTGTATGCACAGCATACAAGCTTATTATGAAATACTTATTATGAAATACTTACCTTAGAACGAGGCATCGGTCACTCACCTGGTCCACGCCGAGGGAGATGACATGTTGCCTCGGCGTGTCTTCCGGGTATCGCGGCTCCAGCGCTGTGAGTGTCTGGAGCCGCGATGTCTCACTCCCGCGCATGAATCCCCTGTGCGCATGCGCCGCTGCTGTCAGCGGCGCATTGCGAGGGGAATATCTCCTAAACCGTAAAGGTTTAGGAGATATTTCTTTTACCTACAGGTAAAAATAATGACTTTACAACGCTTTAAGTGTAAATTGATTGGTTTGCATGAAAGTTATAGCGTCTACAAATTATGATATATATATATATATATATATATATATATATATATATATTGTACAGGACGCCAAGGTTGGGTCCTGGACGGGTGCTATATAGCACCAATATTTGGGTTATGGTCCCTTTAATGAGTAGTAGTGATGAGCCGAACACCCCCGGGTTCGGTTCGCACCAGAACCCGCGAACGGACCGAAAGTTCGTACGAACATTAGAACCCTATTAAATACAATGGATGCGAACGTTCGAATTCTAAAGTGCTAATTATAACAACTATTATGCATGTTATTGTCCTAAAAAGGGTTTGGGAACCCGGGTTGTGCACCAGGGGACATGTATCAATGCAAAAAGAAGTTTTAAAAACGGTCGTTTTTCGGGAGCAGTCATTTTAATGATGCATAAAGTGAAAAAAAAAGTCAAATATTCCTTTAAATATCGTACCTGGGGGGTGTCTAAAGTATGCCTGTGAAGTGCCACGTGTTTCCCGTGTTTAGAACTGTCCCTGCACAAAATGACACTTCTAAAGGAAAAAAAAGCCATTTAAAACTTTTTGCGGCTTTAATGTAATGTCTGGTCCCGGTAATATGGATGAAAATCTTTAAGAAAAATGGCATAGCTACCCCATGACCCCCCCCCCCTACCCCAGCCCATTACCAGCCCCTTTGGGTCTTGTATGGATATTAAGGGGAACCCCGCACATAAAATAAAAAAGGCCCTATATACTCTGAACAGCCGTATACAGGCGGTGCATACAAGACAGGGACTGTAGGTTTGTTCTTATGTAGAATGTGTTTGTAATTTTGAACAGGTACATTGTTGAACTGTAGCTCCAGCCCAAAAATCTATTTTTAAACTTTTTGGGAAACATTGGTAAGGGTTATCACCCCTGTAACATTTGTTTTGCTGTCTGTGCCCCTGTTCAGAACATTTCACCTCACTTTCCGTCCCAATGACAACTGTTTTTGAAATGTGGTGTTTTTCTTGAAACAAGGATTGCTGATAAAGCATCAGTACAGAGGAGACACCTTTCTCCCATATTTATTCTTACAGGAGAGAATTTTCCTTCCTAGGGGTAGATTTCCTCTCACTTCCTGTTGTCTTCTTTCGTTTGCAAGTAGGAGTCGTTTGTAAGTTGGATGTTTGAAAGTAGGGACCTGCCGTATATACTCTGCAGAAATAGGCCCCTTAGTTGTTGGTGTTGGCACAACACTGTAAGCACTCACAGTTACTCTTGGTTGGTGCTGGAACGCCCTGCTGTCAACTATTATATCAGGAATTTTAATTACATATAATTGTTGAACAGTGGTAGTAAAAATTGGGGCTTTGATGGTGGTGCTGGTGCCACAAGACTGTAAGCCCTGACAGTTACTCTTGGTGGGTGCAGCAATGGGCCCTGCTGTGAATTATTAGATCAAGAATTGTAATTGCATGCCCCTGTTGAACAGGGGCTGAAAAATTGGGCTTTTCGTGGTGGTGGTGGTGGTGGTGGTGTTGCCACAACACTGTAAGCCCTCAGAGTTACTCTTGGTGGGTGCAGGAATGGGCCCTGCTGTGAATTATTAGATCAAGAATTGTAATTACATGCCCCTTTTGAACAGTGGCTGAAAAATTGGGCCTTTCGTGGTGGTGGTGGTGGTGGCGTTGCCACAACACTGTAAGCCCTCAGACTTACTCTTGGTGGGTGCAGGAATGGGCCCTGCTGTGAATTATTACATCAAGAATTGTAATTGCATGCCCCTGTTGAACAGGGGCTGAAAAATTGGGCCTTAGGCACTGGTGGCACAACACTACAACCCCTCACAGATACTGTACTTGGAGCACAGCAATGAGCCCTGTTGCAAAGTATTGCTTCAAAAATTGTAATGACACGCCCCTGTTAAACAGGGGCTGAAAAATTGGGCCTTAGGCACTGGTGGCACAACACTACAACCCCTCACAGATACTGTACTTGGAGCACAGCAATGAGCCCTATGGCAAATTATTGCTAAAAAAATTGTAAGTACACGCCCCTGTAAAACAGGGGCTGAAAAATTGGGCCTTAGCCACTGGTGGCGGCACCCATAAACAAAAATGATCTTCCAAGCTATCATCATCAATCGTATCATTGAGGACTCGGAGGAGGAGGATAGCCAGTCAACATAACAGCACAGGCACTCAGCATCAGCATCAGTCTTGAAGGGACGTGACATGTTAAAATCAATTAGTCTGTTATATCAGCATCAGGTGTGTGGTAGCTGGTGGTGATCCAAGACTGGTTCATCTTGATGAAAGTCAGTCGATCAACCGAGTCGGTGGACAGGCGCACCCTGTGATCCGTGACAAATCCTCCAGCAGCACTGAATGTGCGTTCCGAAAGAACGCTGGATGCAGGACAGGCCAGTAGCTCAATTGCATACTGTGCAAGCTCTGGCCAGTGATCCATCCTCAAGACCCAGTAAGCCAGAGGATTTTCGGTGGGGAAGGTGTCCAAGTCTGACCTTGCCCCTAGATATTCTTGCACCATGTTTATCAGACGCTGGCGATGGTTGCTGGAACCAATCATACTTTGGGGCTGCGGACTAAAGAATTGTCTGAACGCATCGGTCAGATGGCCACCTTCCCCACCGCTCCTTCTTTGACTGGCCGAAGCCTCAGCAACTCGTTGTCCTGGACCAGGAGTTTGTAACCTCCCAGTCTCTGGGAACGCGTTGCACAGACCTTTCTGCAAGGCCTCCCGGAGTTGTCTCATCCTCTGCGACGGTAACATAAGGTCCGCAACCTTACCCTTGTACCGTGGATCAAGGAGAGTGGCCAGCCAGTAATGGTCCCTCTCCTTGATCCGAAGAATACGAGGATCCTTCCGCAGACTTTGCAGGATCAGGGAGGCCATGCAGCGTAGGTTTGCTGAGGCATTCGCTCCGGAGTCCTCTGGGTCACTAAGGACGACATGATCCGCAGTCACCTCCTCCCAGCCACGTACAAGTCCACTGGTTTCTTGGGACTGTAAATCATCCCTAAAAGACTGCTGCTGATGATGCTGAGTGCCAGCCTCCACCTCCATGCTGACACAATCCTCCTCCTCCTCCTCCTCCTCTTCCTCTTCCTGTGCGATGGGTGGGACAGAAGGAACACTGTCTGGGTAAAGGGGGCCTTGAGAGGCAAGGAAGTCCTCCTCTTCCTGCCTCTGTTCTGCCTCAAGTGCCCTGTCCATTATTCCACGCAGCGTGTGCTCCAACAGGTGGACAAGAGGTACAGTGTCACTGATGCATGCACTGTCACTGCTCACCATCCTCGTGGCCTCCTCAAATGGTGCCAGGACAGTGCATGCATCCCTGATCATGCCCCACTGGCGTGGAGAAAAAAAACCAAGCTCCCCTGACCCTGTCCTGGTGCCGTAGTCGCACAGGTACTCATTGATGGCCCTCTGCTGCGTGTGCAGCCGCTGCAGCATGGCCAACGTTCAGTTCCACCTGGCGGGCATGTCACATATAAGGCGGTTCTTGGGCAGGTTCAACTCCTTTTGCAGCTCAGCCAGGCGAGCACTGGCATTATAAGATCTGCGGAAATGCACACAGACTTTCCTGGCCTGCCTCAGGACATCCTGTAAGCCCGGGTACCTGCCCAAGAACCGCTGCACCACCAGGTTAAGGACGTGAGCCACACAGGGCACATGGGTCAGTTGTCCCTGTCGGAGGGCGGAGAGGAGGTTGGTGCCATTGTCGCAAACCACCATTCCTGGCTTAAGCTGGCGTGGCGTCAACCACCTCTCGGCCTGGCCCTGCAGAGCAGACAGGACCTCTGCCCCAGTGTGGCTTCTGTCCCCCAAACACACCAGCGCAAGCACGGCATGGCATCTTTTTGCCTGCGTACTTGCGTAGCCCCGTGAACGGCTACGGAGCACCGCTGGTTCATAGGACAAACCACAGGAAGAGGCCATGGAGGAAGAAGAGGAGGGGGTGGAGGAGAGAGGTGTGTCACAACCAGTAGTAGCATTTTGGAGGCGTGGCGGTGGGACAACCTCCAACACTACTGCACCTTGTCCTGCATCCTTCCCAGCTGCCAAAAGAGTGACCCAATGGGCCGTGAAAGAAAGGTAACGTCCCTGTCCATGCCTGCTGGACCATGAGTCAGCGGTAATATGCACCTTACCGCTGACCGCCCTGTCCAGCGAGGCCAAGACATTGCCTTCCACATGCCGGTAGAGAGCCGGAATAGCCTTCCGTGAGAAAAAGTGGCGTTTGGGAACCTGCCACTGAGGAACCGCACATTGCACAAACTCACGGAAGGGGGCCGAGTCTACCAACTGAAAAGGCAGCAGTTGAAGCGCTAGCAATTTAGCCAAGCTAGCATTCAACCGCTGGGCATGTGGATGGCTGGGAGTGAACTTCTTTCGACGGTCCAGCAGCTGGGGCAGGGAAATTTGCCTGCTAGAATCGGACGTCGGTGTACTGCTGGCAGAGTGGCCGCAAGTACTTGGCTGTGACACACCTAATTCTACACCTTCATTCCTCTCAGTGCATGTTTCAGAGAGGACTGAAGTTATAGTGGGGTTGGAGATCCCAGCTGATGCGGTGCAAGGAGAGGTCCGCTTTGTTCTTTGGTGTGGGTCTTTGAGGTAGGCTTGCCAACGAGCTGCATGGCAGGTCAACATATGTCTGGTCAGGCATGTGGTACCCAAGCGGCTGATGTTTTGGCCACGCGATATACGCTTGAGACATATGTTGCAAACAGCAGCTGTGCGATCTGATGCACTAGCCTCAAAAAAGGCCCACACCAAGGAACTTTTTGAATGACGGGCAGAGGCAGCGCCCTGCACAGGCGGAGCTCTGCGGTGTGATTCCGTCGGTGTACTGCCCTTACGCTGGCCACCAAAGGGCATCCTGTCTCGTTGGAGATGTGCCTCCTCCTCATCCTCCTCCTCCTCTCTCCTATTAGGCACCCACGTGGAGTCAGTGACCTCATCATCCCCTCCCTCCTCATCACTGGAGCCAATCTGGCAGTATGCTGCAGCTGCTGGAACATGACTGCCAGATTGGTGTCCTTCTTGAGCATCCCCTCTGTCTGCTCTCACCCTACTGCCTTCCTGTAGCTGGGTTTCATCATCAGACCCTTCGAAACGCTGGGCATCCTCCTGGAGCATGTACCCAACACTGTGCTCAAACAGTTCGGGGGACTCCTCAGGAGGAGGACATGGTGGGTCTAGGGAAGGAGTGACTGATGATGAGTCTGACATTGATACCAGGGTAGAGGACGCTTTGGCAGCTGCTTTTCCAGTACCCTGAGCCTGGGTGGGAGAGGATGAGGAGGAGGAGGAGGGCTTGGTCATCCACTCTACCAAGTCTTCGGCATGATGTGGCTCAACATGTCCAGCTGCGGAAAAGAAGGACAAGCGTGTCCCATGGCCATGTGCTGATGACAATGCACCGCGTCCACGACCAGCACTGTTGCCCCCAGACACAGAGCCTGCTTGCCCTCTTTTATTGCCTCCTGACTGTCTGCCTCTCCTTGTTTGCCTTCCAGACATTCTAATAGATGGCCTGCAGGGAGATGGGAAAAAAGCAATAAGGGCTACCTTCAGGTGTCCTTCTCTGTCCCTTGAAACAAGGACTTGCACAGTGAAAGAAACTGACACTCTCCCTACCTACAGTTTTCTGTCCCTAGAAAAAATGTTTTTTTTTAAGCACAATATAGCACAAGGAGAATTCACTCACTGTCCTTCCAGGTCCCTGGAAACAAGGACTTGCACAGTGAAAGAAACTGACACTCTCCCTACCTACAGTTTTCTGTCCCTAGAAAAAATGTTTTTTTTAAGCACAATATAGCACAAGGAGAATTCACTCACTGTCCTTCCAGGTCCCTAGAAACAAGGACTTGCACAGTGAAAGAAACTGACACTCTCCCTACCTACAGTTTTCTGTCCCTAGAAAAAATGTTTTTTTTAAGCACAATATAGCACAAGGAGAATTCACTCACTGTCCTTCCAGGTCCCTGGAAACAAGGACTTGCACAGTGAAAGAAACTGACACTCTCCCTACCTACAGTTTTCTGTCCCTAGAAAAAATGTTTTTTTTAAGCACAATATAGCACAAGGAGAATTCACTCACTGTCCTTCCAGGTCCCTAGAAACAAGGACTTGCACAGTGAAAGAAACTGACACTCTCCCTACCTACAGTTTTCTGTCCCTAGAAAAAATGTTTTTTTTAAGCACAATATAGCACAAGGAGAATTCACTCACTGTCCTTCCAGGTCCCTAGAAACAAGGACTTGCACAGTGAAAGAAACTGACACTCTCCCTACCTACAGTTTTCTGTCCCTAGAAAAAATGTTTTTTTTAAGCACAATATAGCACAAGGAGAATTCACTCACTGTCCTTCCAGGTCCCTAGAAACAAGGACTTGCACAGTGAAAGAAACTGACACTCTCCCTACCTACACTTTTCTGTCCCTAGAAAAAATGTTTTTTTTAAGCACACTATAGCACAAGGAGAATTCACTCACTGTCCTTCCCAGTCCCTAGAAACAAGGACTTGCACAGTGAAAGAAACTGACACTCTCCCTACCTACAGTTTTCTGTCCCTAGAAAAAATGTTTTTTTTAAGCACACTATAGCACAAGGAGAATTCACTCACTGTCCTTCCCAGTCCCTAGAAACAAGGACTTGCACAGTGAAAGAAACTGACACTCTCCCTACCTACAGTTTTCTGTCCCTAGAAAAAAAAAATTTTTAAGCACAATATAGCACAAGGAGAATTCACTCACTGTCCTTCCAGGTCCCTGGAAACAAGGACTTGCACAGTGAAAGAAACTGACACTCTCCCTACCTACAGTTTTCTGTCCCTAGAAAAAATGTTTTTTTTAAGCACACTATAGCACAAGGAGAATTCACTCACTGTCCTTCCAGGTCCCTGGAAACAAGGACTTGCACAGTGAAAGAAACTGACACTCTCCCTACCTAGAGTTTTCTGTCCCTAGAAAAAATGTTTTTTTTAAGCACACTATAGCACAAGGAGCATTCACTCACTGTCCTTCCAGGTCCATGGAAACAAGGACTTGCACAGTGAAAGAAACTGACACTCTCCCTACCTACAGTTTTCTGTCCCTAGAAAAAATGTTTTTTTTTAAGCACAATATAGCACAAGGAGAATTCACTCACTGTCCTTCCAGGTCCCTAGAAACAAGGACTTGCACAGTGAAAGAAACTGACACTCTCCCTACCTACAGTTTTCTGTCCCTAGAAAAAATGTTTTTTTTTAAGCACAATATAGCACAAGGAGAATTCACTCACTGTCCTTCCAGGTCCCTGGAAACAAGGACTTGCACAGTGAAAGAAACTGACACTCTCCCTACCTACAGTTTTCTGTCCCTAGAAAAAATGTTTTTTTAAGCACAATATAGCACAAGGAGAATTCACTCACTGTCCTTCCAGGTCCCTAGAAACAAGGACTTGCACAGTGAAAGAAACTGACACTCTCCCTACCTACAGTTTTCTGTCCCTAGAAAAAATGTTTTTTTTAAGCACAATATAGCACAAGGAGAATTCACTCACTGTCCTTCCAGGTCCCTAGAAACAAGGACTTGCACAGTGAAAGAAACTGACACTCTCCCTACCTACAGTTTTCTGTCCGTAGAAAAAATGTTTTTTTAAGCACAATATAGCACAAGGAGAATTCACTCACTGTCCTTCCAGGTCCCTGGAAACAAGGACTTGCACAGTGAAAGAAACTGACACTCTCCCTACCTACAGTTTTCTGTCCCTAGAAAAAATGTTTTTTTTAAGCACAATATAGCACAAGGAGAATTCACTCACTGTCCTTCCAGGTCCCTAGAAACAAGGACTTGCACAGTGAAAGAAACTGACACTCTCCCTACCTACAGTTTTCTGTCCCTAGAAAAAATGTTTTTTTTAAGCACACTATAGCACAAGGAGAATTCACTCACTGTCCTTCCCAGTCCCTAGAAACAAGGACTTGCACAGTGAAAGAAACTGACACTCTCCCTACCTACAGTTTTCTGTCCCTAGAAAAAATGTTTTTTTTAAGCACACTATAGCACAAGGAGAATTCACTCACTGTCCTTCCCAGTCCCTAGAAACAAGGACTTGCACAGTGAAAGAAACTGACACTCTCCCTACCTACAGTTTTCTGTCCCTAGAAAAAATGTTTTTTTTTAAGCACAATATAGCACAAGGAGAATTCACTCACTGTCCTTCCAGGTCCCTGGAAACAAGGACTTGCACAGTGAAAGAAACTGACACTCTCCCTACCTACAGTTTTCTGTCCCTAGAAAAAATGTTTTTTTTAAGCACACTATAGCACAAGGAGAATTCACTCACTGTCCTTCCAGGTCCCTGGAAACAAGGACTTGCACAGTGAAAGAAACTGACACTCTCCCTACCTAGAGTTTTCTGTCCCTAGAAAAAATGTTTTTTTTAAGCACACTATAGCACAAGGAGCATTCACTCACTGTCCTTCCAGGTCCCTGGAAACAAGGACTTGCACAGTGAAAGAAACTGACACTCTCCCTACCTACAGTTTTCTGTCCCTAGAAAAAATGTTTTTTTTAAGCACAATATAGCACAAGGAGAATTCACTCACTGTCCTTCCAGGTCCCTAGAAACAAGGACTTGCACAGTGAAAGAAACTGACACTCTCCCTACCTACAGTTTTCTGTCCCTAGAAAAAATGTTTTTTTTAAGCACAATATAGCACAAGGAGAATTCACTCACTGTCCTTCCAGGTCCCTAGAAACAAGGACTTGCACAGTGAAAGAAACTGACACTCTCCCTACCTACAGTTTTCTGTCCCTAGAAAAAATGTTTTTTTTAAGCACACTATAGCACAAGGAGAATTCACTCACTGTCCTTCCCAGTCCCTAGAAACAAGGACTTGCACAGTGAAAGAAACTGACACTCTCCCTACCTACAGTTTTCTGTCCCTAGAAAAAATGTTTTTTTTAAGCACACTATAGCACAAGGAGAATTCACTCACTGTCCTTCCCAGTCCCTAGAAACAAGGACTTGCACAGTGAAAGAAACTGACACTCTCCCTACCTACAGTTTTCTGTCCCTAGAAAAAATGTTTTTTTTTAAGCACAATATAGCACAAGGAGAATTCACTCACTGTCCTTCCAGGTCCCTGGAAACAAGGACTTGCACAGTGAAAGAAACTGACACTCTCCCTACCTACAGTTTTCTGTCCCTAGAAAAAATGTTTTTTTTAAGCACACTATAGCACAAGGAGAATTCACTCACTGTCCTTCCAGGTCCCTGGAAACAAGGACTTGCACAGTGAAAGAAACTGACACTCTCCCTACCTAGAGTTTTCTGTCCCTAGAAAAAATTTTTTTTTAAGCACACTATAGCACAAGGAGCATTCACTCACTGTCCTTCCAGGTCCCTGGAAACAAGGACTTGCACAGTGAAAGAAACTGACACTCTCCCTACCTACAGTTTTCTGTCCCTAGAAAAAATGTTTTTTTTAAGCACACTATAGCACAAGGAGAATTCACTCACTGTCCTTCCCAGTCCCTAGAAACAAGGACTTGCACAGTGAAAGAAACTGACACTCTCCCTACCTACAGTTTTCTGTCCCTAGAAAAAAAAAATTTTTAAGCACAATATAGCACAAGGAGAATTCACTCACTGTCCTTCCAGGTCCCTGGAAACAAGGACTTGCACAGTGAAAGAAACTGACACTCTCCCTACCTACAGTTTTCTGTCCCTAGAAAAAATGTTTTTTTTAAGCACACTATAGCACAAGGAGAATTCACTCACTGTCCTTCCAGGTCCCTGGAAACAAGGACTTGCACAGTGAAAGAAACTGACACTCTCCCTACCTAGAGTTTTCTGTCCCTAGAAAAAATGTTTTTTTTAAGCACACTATAGCACAAGGAGCATTCACTCACTGTCCTTCCAGGTCCATGGAAACAAGGACTTGCACAGTGAAAGAAACTGACACTCTCCCTACCTACAGTTTTCTGTCCCTAGAAAAAATGTTTTTTTTTAAGCACAATATAGCACAAGGAGAATTCACTCACTGTCCTTCCAGGTCCCTAGAAACAAGGACTTGCACAGTGAAAGAAACTGACACTCTCCCTACCTACAGTTTTCTGTCCCTAGAAAAAATGTTTTTTTTTAAGCACAATATAGCACAAGGAGAATTCACTCACTGTCCTTCCAGGTCCCTGGAAACAAGGACTTGCACAGTGAAAGAAACTGACACTCTCCCTACCTACAGTTTTCTGTCCCTAGAAAAAATGTTTTTTTTAAGCACAATATAGCACAAGGAGAATTCACTCACTGTCCTTCCAGGTCCCTAGAAACAAGGACTTGCACAGTGAAAGAAACTGACACTCTCCCTACCTACAGTTTTCTGTCCCTAGAAAAAATGTTTTTTTTAAGCACAATATAGCACAAGGAGAATTCACTCACTGTCCTTCCAGGTCCCTAGAAACAAGGACTTGCACAGTGAAAGAAACTGACACTCTCCCTACCTACAGTTTTCTGTCCGTAGAAAAAATGTTTTTTTAAGCACAATATAGCACAAGGAGAATTCACTCACTGTCCTTCCAGGTCCCTGGAAACAAGGACTTGCACAGTGAAAGAAACTGACACTCTCCCTACCTACAGTTTTCTGTCCCTAGAAAAAATGTTTTTTTTAAGCACAATATAGCACAAGGAGAATTCACTCACTGTCCTTCCAGGTCCCTAGAAACAAGGACTTGCACAGTGAAAGAAACTGACACTCTCCCTACCTACAGTTTTCTGTCCCTAGAAAAAATGTTTTTTTTAAGCACACTATAGCACAAGGAGAATTCACTCACTGTCCTTCCCAGTCCCTAGAAACAAGGACTTGCACAGTGAAAGAAACTGACACTCTCCCTACCTACAGTTTTCTGTCCCTAGAAAAAATGTTTTTTTTAAGCACACTATAGCACAAGGAGAATTCACTCACTGTCCTTCCCAGTCCCTAGAAACAAGGACTTGCACAGTGAAAGAAACTGACACTCTCCCTACCTACAGTTTTCTGTCCCTAGAAAAAATGTTTTTTTTTAAGCACAATATAGCACAAGGAGAATTCACTCACTGTCCTTCCAGGTCCCTGGAAACAAGGACTTGCACAGTGAAAGAAACTGACACTCTCCCTACCTACAGTTTTCTGTCCCTAGAAAAAATGTTTTTTTTAAGCACACTATAGCACAAGGAGAATTCACTCACTGTCCTTCCAGGTCCCTGGAAACAAGGACTTGCACAGTGAAAGAAACTGACACTCTCCCTACCTAGAGTTTTCTGTCCCTAGAAAAAATGTTTTTTTTAAGCACACTATAGCACAAGGAGCATTCACTCACTGTCCTTCCAGGTCCCTGGAAACAAGGACTTGCACAGTGAAAGAAACTGACACTCTCCCTACCTACAGTTTTCTGTCCCTAGAAAAAATGTTTTTTTTAAGCACAATATAGCACAAGGAGAATTCACTCACTGTCCTTCCAGGTCCCTAGAAACAAGGACTTGCACAGTGAAAGAAACTGACACTCTCCCTACCTACAGTTTTCTGTCCCTAGAAAAAATGTTTTTTTTAAGCACAATATAGCACAAGGAGAATTCACTCACTGTCCTTCCAGGTCCCTAGAAACAAGGACTTGCACAGTGAAAGAAACTGACACTCTCCCTACCTACAGTTTTCTGTCCCTAGAAAAAATGTTTTTTTTAAGCACACTATAGCACAAGGAGAATTCACTCACTGTCCTTCCCAGTCCCTAGAAACAAGGACTTGCACAGTGAAAGAAACTGACACTCTCCCTACCTACAGTTTTCTGTCCCTAGAAAAAATGTTTTTTTTAAGCACACTATAGCACAAGGAGAATTCACTCACTGTCCTTCCCAGTCCCTAGAAACAAGGACTTGCACAGTGAAAGAAACTGACACTCTCCCTACCTACAGTTTTCTGTCCCTAGAAAAAATGTTTTTTTTTAAGCACAATATAGCACAAGGAGAATTCACTCACTGTCCTTCCAGGTCCCTGGAAACAAGGACTTGCACAGTGAAAGAAACTGACACTCTCCCTACCTACAGTTTTCTGTCCCTAGAAAAAATGTTTTTTTTAAGCACACTATAGCACAAGGAGAATTCACTCACTGTCCTTCCAGGTCCCTGGAAACAAGGACTTGCACAGTGAAAGAAACTGACACTCTCCCTACCTAGAGTTTTCTGTCCCTAGAAATTTTTTTTTTTTAAGCACACTATAGCACAAGGAGCATTCACTCACTGTCCTTCCAGGTCCCTGGAAACAAGGACTTGCACAGTGAAAGAAACTGACACTCTCCCTACCTACAGTTTTCTGTCCCTAGAAAAAATGTTTTTTTTAAGCACAATATAGCACAAGGAGAATTCACTCACTGTCCTTCCAGGTCCCTAGAAACAAGGACTTGCACAGTGAAAGAAACTGACACTCTCCCTACCTACAGTTTTCTGTCCCTAGAAAAAATGTTTTTTTTAAGCACAATATAGCACAAGGAGAATTCACTCACTGTCCTTCCAGGTCCCTAGAAACAAGGACTTGCACAGTGAAAGAAACTGACACTCTCCCTACCTACAGTTTTCTGTCCCTAGAAAAAATGTTTTTTTTAAGCACACTATAGCACAAGGAGAATTCACTCACTGTCCTTCCCAGTCCCTAGAAACAAGGACTTGCACAGTGAAAGAAACTGACACTCTCCCTACCTACAGTTTTCTGTCCCTAGAAAAAATGTTTTTTTTAAGCACAATATAGCACAAGGAGAATTCACTCACTGTCCTTCCAGGTCCCTAGAAACAAGGACTTGCACAGTGAAAGAAACTGACACTCTCCCTACCTACAGTTTTCTGTCCCTAGAAAAAATGTTTTTTTTAAGCACAATATAGCACAAGGAGAATTCACTCACTGTCCTTCCAGGTCCCTAGAAACAAGGACTTGCACAGTGAAAGAAACTGACACTCTCCCTACCTACAGTTTTCTGTCCCTAGAAAAAATGTTTTTTTTAAGCACAATATAGCACAAGGAGAATTCACTCACTGTCCTTCCAGGTCCCTGGAAACAAGGACTTGCACAGTGAAAGAAACTGACACTCTCCCTACCTACAGTTTTCTGTCCCTAGAAAAAATGTTTTTTTTAAGCACAATATAGCACAAGGAGAATTCACTCACTGTCCTTCCAGGTCCCTAGAAACAAGGACTTGCACAGTGAAAGAAACTGACACTCTCCCTACCTAGAGTTTTCTGTCCCTAGAAAAAATGTTTTTTTTAAGCACACTATAGCACAAGGAGAATTCACTCACTGTCCTTCCCAGTCCCTAGAAACAAGGACTTGCACAGTGAAAGAAACTGACACTCTCCCTACCTACAGTTTTCTGTCCCTAGAAAAAATGTTTTTTTTAAGCACACTATAGCACAAGGAGAATTCACTCACTGTCCTTCCCAGTCCCTAGAAACAAGGACTTGCACAGTGAAAGAAACTGACACTCTCCCTACCTACAGTTTTCTGTCCCTAGAAAAAATGTTTTTTTTTAAGCACAATATAGCACAAGGAGAATTCACTCACTGTCCTTCCAGGTCCCTGGAAACAAGGACTTGCACAGTGAAAGAAACTGACACTCTCCCTACCTACAGTTTTCTGTCCCTAGAAAAAATGTTTTTTTTAAGCACACTATAGCACAAGGAGAATTCACTCACTGTCCTTCCAGGTCCCTGGAAACAAGGACTTGCACAGTGAAAGAAACTGACACTCTCCCTACCTAGAGTTTTCTGTCCCTAGAAAAAATGTTTTTTTTAAGCACACTATAGCACAAGGAGCATTCACTCACTGTCCTTCCAGGTCCCTGGAAACAAGGACTTGCACAGTGAAAGAAACTGACACTCTCCCTACCTACAGTTTTCTGTCCCTAGAAAAAATGTTTTTTTTAAGCACACTATAGCACAAGGAGAATTCACTCACTGTCCTTCCCAGTCCCTAGAAACAAGGACTTGCACAGTGAAAGAAACTGACACTCTCCCTACCTACAGTTTTATGTCCCTAGAAAAAATGTTTTTTTTAAGCACAATATAGCACAAGGAGAATTCACTCACTGTCCTTCCAGGTCCCTAGAAACAAGGACTTGCACAGTGAAAGAAACTGACACTCTCCCTACCTACAGTTTTCTGTCCCTAGAAAAAATGTTTTTTTTAAGCACAATATAGCACAAGGAGAATTCACTCACTGTCCTTCCAGGTCCCTAGAAACAAGGACTTGCACAGTGAAAGAAACTGACACTCTCCCTACCTACAGTTTTCTGTCCCTAGAAAAAATGTTTTTTTTAAGCACACTATAGCACAAGGAGAATTCACTCACTGTCCTTCCCAGTCCCTAGAAACAAGGACTTGCACAGTGAAAGAAACTGACACTCTCCCTACCTACAGTTTTCTGTCCCTAGAAAAAATGTTTTTTTTAAGCACACTATAGCACAAGGAGAATTCACTCACTGTCCTTCCAGGTCCCTGGAAACAAGGACTTGCACAGTGAAAGAAACTGACACTCTCCCTACCTAGAGTTTTCTGTCCCTAGAAAATTTTTTTTTTAAGCACACTATAGCACAAGGAGCATTCACTCACTGTCCTTCCAGGTCCCTGGAAACAAGGACTTGCACAGTGAAAGAAACTGACACTCTCCCTACCTACAGTTTTCTGTCCCTAGAAAAAATGTTTTTTTTAAGCACAATATAGCACAAGGAGAATTCACTCACTGTCCTTCCAGGTCCCTAGAAACAAGGACTTGCACAGTGAAAGAAACTGACACTCTCCCTACCTACAGTTTTCTGTCCCTAGAAAAAATGTTTTTTTTAAGCACAATATAGCACAAGGAGAATTCACTCACTGTCCTTCCAGGTCCCTAGAAACAAGGACTTGCACAGTGAAAGAAACTGACACTCTCCCTACCTACAGTTTTCTGTCCCTAGAAAAAATGTTTTTTTTAAGCACACTATAGCACAAGGAGAATTCACTCACTGTCCTTCCCAGTCCCTAGAAACAAGGACTTGCACAGTGAAAGAAACTGACACTCTCCCTACCTACAGTTTTCTGTCCCTAGAAAAAATGTTTTTTTTAAGCACAATATAGCACAAGGAGAATTCACTCACTGTCCTTCCAGGTCCCTAGAAACAAGGACTTGCACAGTGAAAGAAACTGACACTCTCCCTACCTACAGTTTTCTGTCCCTAGAAAAAATGTTTTTTTTAAGCACAATATAGCACAAGGAGAATTCACTCACTGTCCTTCCAGGTCCCTAGAAACAAGGACTTGCACAGTGAAAGAAACTGACACTCTCCCTACCTACAGTTTTCTGTCCCTAGAAAAAATGTTTTTTTTAAGCACAATATAGCACAAGGAGAATTCACTCACTGTCCTTCCAGGTCCCTGGAAACAAGGACTTGCACAGTGAAAGAAACTGACACTCTCCCTACCTACAGTTTTCTGTCCCTAGAAAAAATGTTTTTTTTAAGCACAATATAGCACAAGGAGAATTCACTCACTGTCCTTCCAGGTCCCTAGAAACAAGGACTTGCACAGTGAAAGAAACTGACACTCTCCCTACCTAGAGTTTTCTGTCCCTAGAAAAAATGTTTTTTTTAAGCACACTATAGCACAAGGAGAATTCACTCACTGTCCTTCCCAGTTCCTAGAAACAAGGACTTGCACAGTGAAAGAAACTGACACTCTCCCTACCTACAGTTTTCTGTCCCTAGAAAAAATGTTTTTTTTAAGCACACTATAGCACAAGGAGAATTCACTCACTGTCCTTCCCAGTCCCTAGAAACAAGGACTTGCACAGTGAAAGAAACTGACACTCTCCCTACCTACAGTTTTCTGTCCCTAGAAAAAATGTTTTTTTTTAAGCACAATATAGCACAAGGAGAATTCACTCACTGTCCTTCCAGGTCCCTGGAAACAAGGACTTGCACAGTGAAAGAAACTGACACTCTCCCTACCTACAGTTTTCTGTCCCTAGAAAAAATGTTTTTTTTAAGCACACTATAGCACAAGGAGAATTCACTCACTGTCCTTCCAGGTCCCTGGAAACAAGGACTTGCACAGTGAAAGAAACTGACACTCTCCCTACCTAGAGTTTTCTGTCCCTAGAAAAAATGTTTTTTTTAAGCACACTATAGCACAAGGAGCATTCACTCACTGTCCTTCCAGGTCCCTGGAAACAAGGACTTGCACAGTGAAAGAAACTGACACTCTCCCTACCTACAGTTTTCTGTCCCTAGAAAAAATGTTTTTTTTAAGCACACTATAGCACAAGGAGAATTCACTCACTGTCCTTCCCAGTCCCTAGAAACAAGGACTTGCACAGTGAAAGAAACTGACACTCTCCCTACCTACAGTTTTATGTCCCTAGAAAAAATGTTTTTTTTAAGCACAATATAGCACAAGGAGAATTCACTCACTGTCCTTCCAGGTCCCTAGAAACAAGGACTTGCACAGTGAAAGAAACTGACACTCTCCCTACCTACAGTTTTCTGTCCCTAGAAAAAATGTTTTTTTTAAGCACAATATAGCACAAGGAGAATTCACTCACTGTCCTTCCAGGTCCCTAGAAACAAGGACTTGCACAGTGAAAGAAACTGACACTCTCCCTACCTACAGTTTTCTGTCCCTAGAAAAAATGTTTTTTTTAAGCACACTATAGCACAAGGAGAATTCACTCACTGTCCTTCCCAGTCCCTAGAAACAAGGACTTGCACAGTGAAAGAAACTGACACTCTCCCTACCTACAGTTTTCTGTCCCTAGAAAAAATGTTTTTTTTAAGCACACTATAGCACAAGGAGAATTCACTCACTGTCCTTCCCAGTCCCTAGAAACAAGGACTTGCACAGTGAAAGAAACTGACACTCTCCCTACCTACAGTTTTCTGTCCCTAGAAAAAATTTTTTTTTAAGCACAATATAGCACAAGGAGAATTCACTCACTGTCCTTCCAGGTCCCTGGAAACAAGGACTTGCACAGTGAAAGAAACTGACACTCTCCCTACCTACAGTTTTCTGTCCCTAGAAAAAATGTTTTTTTTAAGCACACTATAGCACAAGGAGAATTCACTCACTGTCCTTCCAGGTCCCTGGAAACAAGGACTTGCACAGTGAAAGAAACTGACACTCTCCCTACCTACAGTTTTCTGTCCCTAGAAAAAATGTTTTTTTTAAGCACACTATAGCACAAGGAGAATTCACTCACTGTCCTTCCAGGTCCCTGGAAACAAGGACTTGCACAGTGAAAGAAACTGACACTCTCCCTACCTAGAGTTTTCTGTCCCTAGAAAAAATTTTTTTTTAAGCACACTATAGCACAAGGAGCATTCACTCACTGTCCTTCCAGGTCCCTGGAAACAAGGACTTGCACAGTGAAAGAAACTGACACTCTCCCTACCTACAGTTTTCTGTCCCTAGAAAAAATGTTTTTTTTAAGCACAATATAGCACAAGGAGAATTCACTCACTGTCCTTCCAGGTCCCTAGAAACAAGGACTTGCACAGTGAAAGAAACTGACACTCTCCCTACCTACAGTTTTCTGTCCCTAGAAAAAATAGGATTTTTATAACAGCTTACCTGTAAAATCCTTTTCTTGGAGTACATCACGGGACACAGAGCGACATAGTCATTACTAATGGGTTATATAGTTACCGTCAGGTGCTGGCACTGGCAACTTCCAAAACCGGAAGTACCCTCCCCTATATAAGCCCCTCCCATCCGGGAGCACCTCAGTTTTGTAGCAAAGCAATAAGTGTCCCCAAAGAGGGGCGGGAGCTCTGTGTCCCGTGATGTACTCCAAGAAAAGGATTTTACAGGTAAGCTGTTATAAAAATCCTATTTTCTTTTTCGTACATCACGGGACACAGAGCGACATAGTCATTACTAATGGGATGTCCTAAAGCAATGCCAAATGAGGGGGGGGATACACCATATATAAGCTGAGCGCTATCAGACATGAGGATCTTTTGCGGCCTGCAACACACTGCGCCCAAAGGCGACATCCTCCTGACTTCTAACGTCCACCTGGTAGAACCTAGTAAACGTGTGTACTGAAGACCATGTTGCGGCCTTACAGATTTGAGCCAGGGAGGCCTGGTGATGCACTGCCCATGAAGTTCCAACTGCTCTCGTGGAGTGCGCCCTAACTTTGAACGGAGGCGGTCTACTTCTCAAGCTATAGGCTTGTATTATGACCTGTCGAATCCACTTGGCTAAAGTAGATTTTGACGCTGCCTGACCCTTTCTGGGGCCTTCCGGCAGAATGAACAAAGTATCCGTTCTGCGAATCTGAGCAGTGGCTTTTAGATAAGCTTTAACTGCTCTTACTACATCCAAAGAATGCAATAACTTTTCCTCTACCGAAGTAGGCTTGGGGAAAAAAGAAGGAAGAACCACATCTTGGTTCAAATGAAAACTCGATACCACCTTAGGAAGAAAGGCTGGATGAGGACGTAACACTACTCTGTCCTTATGGATAACCAGATATGGCTCCTTACAGGACATAGCTGCTAATTCCGATACTCTTTTAGCCGAACAAATGGCTACTAGAAAAATCAATTTCCTGGTGAGAAGCACTAAGGAAATATGCTGTAATGGTTCAAATGGTTGTTTCTGTAAAACCGACAGAACCAAGTTTAGATCCCATGGACATATGGGAATATTAACCGGAGGACTAATACGCATCACTCCTTGTATAAAGGCTTTGACTAGTGAATGCGAAGCCAAGGGCCTTTGAAAAAATATTGACAAGGCCGAAATCTGACCTTTGATAGTACTCAAGGCAAGCTTCCTATCTACAGCCCATTGTAGGAAGTCCAGAATTCTACCTATTACGTATTTACGTGGATGCCATTTCCTGGCCTCACACCAGGCGATGTACGCCTTCCAGATTCTATAGTAGATCTGCCTGGATACCGGTTTCCTGGCATTGATCATGGTAGACACCACAGCATTAGAGAGCCCTCTCCTTTTTAGAATGTGGGCTTCAATAGCCAGGCCGTCAAACCTAGGGCTGGTAAGGAAGGGTGGTATATCGGTCCCTGCGAAAGCAGGTCCGGACGATGTGGGAGGGTCCAAGGACTCCCCACAGACATTTTTACAATCTCCGCGTACCATGCTCTTCGGGGCCACGCTGGAGCCACCAGAATCACTGGTTTCTTTTCTACCCTGATTCTGCGGAGTAATCGAGGTAACAATTGTGGCGGTGGGAATGCATATATCAGCTTGAACTGATCCCAAGGGAACACTAGGGCATCCGAGCCGCACGCTAGGGGATCCCTTGTCCAAGAGACAAACCTGTCCACTTTCGTGTTGAACCTGGATGCTAGCAGATCTACATCCGGTGTTCCCCACCGCTGACATATTGTCCGGAAAACCTCGGGATGAAGGGACCATTCCCCTGGGCATAATTGTTGGCGACTTAGAAAGTCCGCCTTCCAATTCTCCACCCCTGGAATGAATACCGCAGATATGGCTGGGACATATCTTTCTGCCCATCTCAGGATGTAATTTACTTCCCTTTGGGCTGCACGACTCCTGGTGCCCCCCTGACGATTGATATATGCCACTGCTGTGGCATTGTCTGACTGAACTCTGACAGGGGACCCTTGGAGTTTGGATGTCCATGCTACTAGGGCATACCGGGCTGCTCGTATCTCTAAGAGATTGATGGGCAGGGACTTTTCCGCATCCGACCATCTGCCCTGGAGAGACCATTGCTCCAGTATTGCTCCCCAGCCTAAAAGGCTGGCATCTGTAGTGACCACCTTCCAGGAAATCGGACTGAAGGATTTCCCTCTTTCCAGATTCCGGGGAACCAACCACCAACGGAGGCTTCTGCGAACGGAAGGGGACAAGGACATTGGTACGTCCAGAGCCTGAACTTTTTTGTTCCAGGCTGACAGTATGGCCCTTTGCAACTTCCTTGAATGGAATTGACCGTAGGGTACTGCTTCGAATGATGCCACCATTTTTCCCAGCAGCCTCATGCACAGGCGTATGGATGGCTGTCTTTTTGAACCCACTAAGTGGATCAAATCTCTCAAAGACGACCCCTTTTCTTGAGGCAAGAAAATTTTTCTCTGGTCTGAATCCAGCCTTAGCCCCAAGTATTCCAGACTTTTGACTGGTTCTAGGGCTGACTTGTCTCGGTTGATAATCCAACCGTGATATTCCAGATACTTGATTGTCTCGTGAACAACCACTTCTAGTTTTTCCACTGAGTGGTCTATCAGCAACAAGTCGTCTAGATATGCCATTATCGTTACACCTCGTGTTCTTAGATTGGCCAATAATGGGGCCAGAATTTTTGTGAACACTCTTGGTGCTGTGGCCAGACCGAAGGGTAAGGCTCTGAACTGAAAATGGCGCCCTTCTATCGCAAAGCGTAGAAATTTTTGGTGGGCTGGAAAGATGGGGATGTGCAAATACGCATCTTTGATGTCGATCGAGGCTAACCATTCCTGCCCTTGTAGGGCGGTGGCCACCGATCGGATCAACTCCATCCGAAAAAGTCCTGATATGTAGGAACTTGTTTAGCCCTTTTATATTTAATATGGGCCTCACGTCCCCATTTGGTTTGGGGACTGTGACAAGGTTCGAGTAAAACCCGAACCCGCTTTCTTCCAAGGGAACCTTCATGATTACCCTTGGAGCAATAGTTGTTCTAGTGCCAGAAGGAGGGATCCACTCTTCTGGGGATCGCTTGGCACGTTTGACCTTATAAAATGGGCAGGAGGAATGTCTTTTAACTCCAGCCTGTATCCCAGACTTACTGCGGAGATCACCCATCTGTCTCTGATGGTGTCCCGCCAGGTCTCTGTGAACAACTGAAGTCTTCCCCTCACCCGATTGAGTGGGGGCAACCCTTCATGACTTTGGGGGAGGTTTTGTACCTCTCCTGCTCCAGGGCTTCTTGTTACCCTGCAACTGTCCCTGATTTTTACCTCCGGGATTTGACCGGGGAGGCCGTCGGAACTGTTTCACAGCCGATGTCCTAGGGACTGGAGAAGCCGGCCTCTTAAAAGAGGGACCTCTAACTCTATTTTTGACCGGCAAGAGTGTACTTTTACCGCTGGAAATTCTCTGGATATACTTGTCCAGGTCTTCCCCGAATAAACGCTCCCCATGAAATGGGAAGCTGACCAGCAATTTTTTTACAGGGAGCTTCAGCAGACCAGTTTTTGAGCCATAGAAGCCTGCGCATATGTACTATAGACAGCGTAAGGCGGGAGGCCTGATGGATTGAATCCTTTATAGCGTCCACCGCAAAGCATAAGGCTCTAGGTAGATCAGCTAGAGCAAGAGCCTGCTGATCTGGCACGTCCCTTAAGACCTGTTTCAACTGATCCTTCACTGCTTGGCAGACCCCTATAGCTGCCACTGCTGGTTGTGTCACCAATCCTGCTGTAGAAAAAGCAGATTTCAATAAGGACTCCAATTTTTTATCTATTGGGTCCTTGAACATTTGGACATTTTCCACCGGACATGTCAGTGATTTATTCACACAAGAGATGGCTGCGTCCACTGTAGGGACCTTCCATTTTCTGACGAACTTATCCTCCATAGGATAGACCACCGGAAATCTCTTGGGGGGAGTAAATATTTTGTCAGGATGCTCCCAATCCTGGTAAATGAGCCCCTCCAATAAAGGATGGATCGGGAAAGAACAAACAGTCTGGGGAGCTTTTAGCGACCCCAACGAGGAGACAGAAGAGGAGGATGGCTCCGCAAGTGGCATTTTAAATGCTGATCGGACCATATTAGTCAGGGACTGAACCCATAACCTCTCAGCATGTGATGCTGAGAACGGCTCCTCCACTGTTGATTCCTCTACAACCGAATCAACCTCATCCTGATCCCCCTCAGGTAGGTCGACCTCTGTATGGGACTGTTGCTCTGTTAACAGGCACTCTGAGGGAGGAGACGGAGATCGAGCGCTTTTCTCCTGTGACAGGGAAGCAGCAATTAGTGCTGACAATCTCTCTTCCAGCCCTCCCAGAGCTGAGGAAAAAACCTCCTCTGTTACATACACAGGAGCAGGTGAACTGGGGACAGCCACAGTACCAGGTACTCCTGGGGGTGCCCTACGGTCACTAACCTCTGATTCTTCAGGGGAGACTGGTGCAGCCAAAGCATGCCCAAGATCCTCAGAGCCCGATGGAGACCCCCTATTCCTCCTGGAATTTCTAGTCCCGGAGTTTTTAGACGGCATATTCCTAAGCCACAAAGCTGAGGTATTCCAGCCGAAAATACACCAGTTACTGAGAATAGTCTAGCATAAATGCTGCTATAATAAACAGTTGGTGTCTACTAATGTGCCTTTCTAGGGGATGCCTGTATCAACCGCTTGCTGTATGCCTTTAAATGTTGTCAGCTCTGTCTCTGTACTTCATAGCCAGCTTACTGCAATAATGTGGCTTTTTAAAACCTGCTGGGACGCCCGCACATGCGCAGAAGCGCTGCGGCGCGCACAGAGCGTCATCCCCCAGGCCCCGCCCCTTTTTCCGGCCACCTCTATATATAGAGGCGCGTGCACGCGCACGCGCGCGGCCACGTGCGCCTCGGCGCTAATTTCAAACATGGAAACCAGGGACAGGAGCCAGGGCCCCCTTTGCCGCAGGCCGGGGGATAGACGAACACTGCAACATGGCAGAGGAAACAGTTTCCTGTAGGAGAACTCACCAGCTGCCTGGACTTTGCTCTCTGAGAAGAAACTAGTCCATATGACAAGAAAAACATTCCACAGCGGCCTCTAGTGGACAAACACAGGTACCGCAGTTTAATATACTAAACACATATAAAAAAACATTCTTTTTTTTTTTTTTTTTTTCTTGACCACCATTAAAAATTATTACATTTTTTTAGTAGTTACAGGCATGCACAGATATTAGCGGGAATACCGTTAGGTAACAGACAGAAAGACAAATTAGGCTTGGGGGTCCCCCAATAGAACCAAGTTCCTGGGGGCCCCCACTTACCTGTTCCCCGCCGCAGGACTTTGTTTGGTCCACAAAAGCCCAAACTTCACCTATCACGGCAGGCATTGTAATCAAACCTTCAGGGACCGGGTTCCCAAGGATTCCACTCCCCTGGACCTGTATAGCACCCTGCACAGAAAACATCTTGGTCGTGGGTATGACCAGAGCTCTGGATCCCAGGGTCCAGCTCTCCTAAGAGAAGCATTACAGGCAGAACCTTGCTCTTCTCTGCAAGGCCCGGGTACCGACCGTTTAGCTATGAAGCTTTTTTGGTCGGATCCGGAATAGCTTACTGAGGCCCAAAAGAACCTGTACGCAAGCTCAGTGAAAAACACATGTTTCTTCTTGGCCAACACCTTAGACACTGGCAAAAAACTGAGGTGCTCCCGGATGGGAGGGGCTTATATAGGGGAGGGTACTTCCGGTTTTGGAAGTTGCCAGTGCCAGCACCTGACGGTAACTATATAACCCATTAGTAATGACTATGTCGCTCTGTGTCCCGTGATGTACGAAAAAGAAAATGTTTTTTTTAAGCACAATATAGCACAAGGAGAATTCACTCACTGTCCTTCCCAGTCCCTAGAAACAAGGACTTGCACAGTGAAAGAAACTGACACTCTCCCTACCTACAGTTTTCTGTCCCTAGAAAAAATGTTTTTTTTAAGCACAATATAGCACAAGGAGAATTCACTCACTGTCCTTCCAGGTCCCTGGAAACAAGGACTTGCACAGTGAAAGAAACTGACACTCTCCCTACTGTGAGGGGGTTAGCTCGGCAGCGGGTATGTGTGACCCCCGGGATGGGCTCCCCAC
The DNA here is from genome assembly GCA_029206835.1 of Rana muscosa. Classification (NCBI taxonomy): domain Eukaryota; kingdom Metazoa; phylum Chordata; class Amphibia; order Anura; family Ranidae; genus Rana; species Rana muscosa. Next base: position 298,697,187 of record CM055121.1, read on the forward strand.
CCAAAAACAGGCCCAGCAGACGGAGGTTGTGGTTTTCAAAATCAAAAAGGTGCGGTTTATTTTCTATTTACAGTGACAAAAACACAGCAAGGCAAAAAAAACATAAACAAAATAAATCCTGGTCAACTTGACCTCTGACTAAACATACAGGTTTCCTAACTAACAACTGGGATCAGCCTAGTGCTGTCCTAGTCCCTAAGTCCCTGGTTTTAAATGTCCAAGCAAAATATAGCCACACAGGCTTTCTCTCACCGCACAGGGGTTCACTCTCCCTAGACAGTCCACACAGGTCTGGTTCCAGGCATGAGCTAACATCTAATGAAGCTGGGCTTTCTTATAGAGGCCTAAATGAGCTGACAAGGTTCAGCTGGTCTCATCAACTCCCTGTCTGCACGACGCCCAGCCCTCTCCCTAGAGGTATGAGTCATCCATGAGCACACTAGCCTTATACAACTCTCCACCTAGTTGTACAAATCGGCGTAAAGCCTGAATCTGGGCGAAATATATCTACCCCCCTGGATGCAACCAGGTGACTTTACCTTCCTGCTGTCACATACCCCCCCCTCTTGTTTTAACCTCGGGGTTGGAACACCAGCAATCAGGCATTCATGTACTCGAGACAAAGCATCCACATTCCCCATTTGAACGCCAGGGCGATGCTTTACTGTGAAGTTGAATTCCTGGAGGGCCAGGAACCACCTATTCACTCTTCTATTTGTTTCCTTGTTTTGAGCCATCCACTTTAACGGAGCGTGATCCGTAACCATGTCAAAGTGCCTACCTAGCAGGTAGTACCGAAGGGAATCTAGAGCCCACTTCACCGCTAAACACTCCTTTTCAACGGTGGCGTAATTTACCTCATGGGACTTCAACTTCCTGCTGAGGTAAATGACTGGGTGCTCTTCCCCGTTCCAGACCTGGGACAATACTGCTCCTAACCCCACATCTGACGCATCACTTTGTACGACAAAGTCTCTAGAGAAGTCGGGTGAGTACAACACTGGCTGGCTACATAAGGCTTGTTTCAAGAATTGGAATGCTGCCTCAGCCTCGGGGGTCCATTTAATCATGACCGACCCTTTCCCCTTCGTCAGGTTGGTTAGGGGCACAGCCTTAGAAGCAAAGTGGGGAATGAATCGCCGATAATACCCAGCGATTCCCAGAAAGGCTCGTACCTGCTTCTTGCTGTTGGGACGTGGCCAACTCTGGATGGCCTCGACTTTGTTGAGTTGGGGTTTTATTACTCCCCTCCCAATGGTGTACCCAAGATATTTGGCCTCCTCCTGCCCAATGGTACACTTCTTGGGGTTAGCCGTAAACCCTGCTTCCCGAACAGAGTCCAGGACTGCTTGCACTTTTGGCAGATGTGAGGCCCAATCTGTGCTATGGACAATTATGTCATCCAGGTAAGCCGCAGCATACTTCCGATGGGGCCTCAGCATCTGGTCCATTTTCCGCTGGAATGTGGCCGGCGCATTCTGTAACCCGAACGGCATTCTTTTATATTGGAACGCCCCGTCTGGGGTTACAAATGCGGTTTTCTCTTTGGCCGACTTGGCCAGGGGGATTTGCCAATACCCTTTTGTGAGGTCAAGAGTCGTCATGTATCGGGCTGTTCCCAGCCGGTCGATCAACTCATCTATACGTGGCATGGGGTAGGTGTCAAATTTTGTAACTTTGTTCAACTGACGAAAATCGTTACAAAATCGCCAGCTCCCATCCGGTTTAGGCACCAACACAATGGGACTAGACCAATCACTTTGGGACTCCTCTATCACCCCTAAGTTCAGCATTTTCTGTACTTCCTCCCGTATTGCCTCCCGTCGGGCCTCTGGGATCCGATAGGGTTTTAACTTCACCCTTTCACCGGGCGGGGTAATAATGTCATGCTCTACCCCAGATGTTTGTCCCGGCAGCTCAGAGAATACCTCCTTGTTGCGAAGCACAAACTCCTTAACCTCCTGTTGTTGGGGTTGTGACAAGGTGGCTGCGATTCCAACCTCAGGAATCACGCAACCAGTTTGAGCTGGTGACCAAGTGTCTGCGACTAGGGACTCTCTATCCCTCCAGGCTTTCAACAGATTAACGTGATAGATCTGTTCGGGCTTTCGCCTTCCTGGTTGTCTGACCTTGTAATTCACTTCGCTCACTTTTTCCATTATCTCGTAGGGGCCTTGCCATTTGGCAAGGAATTTACTTTCAACCGTAGGGACAAGTACCAATATCCTATCCCCCGGGGAAAAGGTACGGGTCTTGGCTCCACGGTTGTACACTCTCTGCTGTGCCAACTGCGCTTGGGCCAAATGTTCCTTCACGATGGGCATTACCTGTGCAATTCGATCTTGCATCAGGGCGACATGCTCAATCACACTCCTGTGGGGAGAACTCTCACTTTCCCAAGTTTCCTTGGCAATATCCAACAGCCCTCTTGGGTGTCTCCCATACAGTAACTCAAAGGGGGAGAATCCCGTAGAGGATTGGGGCACCTCCCTAATAGCAAACATCAAATAAGGAAGTAGACAGTCCCAATCCCTTCCATCTCTATCCACCACTTTCTTCAACATTTGTTTTAGGGTTTTGTTGAATCTTTCAACCAGCCCATCGGTTTGGGGGTGATACACAGATGTACGCAATTGCGTCACTTTGAACAATTTACACAGCTCTTTCATAACCCGGGACATAAAGGGTGTACCTTGGTCCGTAAGCAGTTCTTTACAAATACCCACCCGGCTAAAAACAAGAGATAGCTCTTTGGCTATGGTTTTGGCCGAGGTATTTCTGAGAGGGATCGCTTCTGGATAACGGGTGGCATAGTCCATTATAACCAATATGTACTGGTGCCCCCTAGCGGACTTGATTATAGGACCTACCAAATCCATTGCGATTCTCTCAAACGGGACCTCAATGATGGGTAGAGGGACCAGCGGGCTACGGAAATGTGGCATCGGGGCCGACCTCTGACACACAGGGCAGGAGGAACAATAATTTTCTATGTCCTTCATCACCCCAGGCCAATAGAATCTCTGTAATACCCTCTCTCGGGTTTTCTCTGTCCCCAGATGACCTCCAAGAATGTGCCCATGGGCCAACTCCAACACCAACTTCCTGTAAGGTTTGGGCACCACAAGCTGCTCAACGGTTTCTTCTGCCCTTTTTGCCACCCGATACAGTAGGTCCTTCTCTACGCTGAAGTATGGGTAAGTGCCGGTATTATCTGGGTTCACTAACTCGCCATCTATTTTCACTACGTTTTCCCGTGCCTTTATTAGGGCGGGGTCTTTCAACTGTTCTGTGGCAAAGTTTTCCCTGTGAACCTCAAGATCAGAAAACTCCACAGACGGTAGGTTTTCGTCTGAGGAGGTGGGCTCCTCTCCAGTTTCTTGAGTCTCCCCTGCCAATACTGACAAGGGAAATTCCGGAGAGTCCTCACCACTCTCAGGGGAGTTCTGGCTATCACATTCCTGGTACATAGGGGCACCAGTGGGGGGCTCAGGATCATCCCACAGTTCCCAGAACTTCGGAAAATCCCTTCCCACAATGGCGTCATGCGGTAACTGAGATACTAAGCCCACTGGATGAGAGAGGGTACCTTTGGGGGTCTCGAAACACACTGTAGTCACTGGATACTCTCGGGTGTCCCCATGCACACAAATAACGGCTACCTTGCTATTCCCAGAGACCTCTGTTTTAACTAACTCAGCCTTTATCAGGGTCACAAGGCTACCTGAATCCAGCAATACCACAACATTTCTACCATTAATACACATTTTGCATAAATGTTTCTCAGTTCCCCGAATGGCAGTGCATGCGACTGTCGCACACAGCGACTGACGTCTGCCCGTCAGAAAGTCACACTGCATGGGTTCCTCCACAACCGGGCAATTTGCTGCAATATGTCCCGCTTGCCGGCAGCGGTAGCAAACGATCCTTCTTGCGGCCTCTTGAGCCGCTGATTTCCCAGGCTGTTCTCGCCAAACTTGGGGTAGAGCTCCCACCCTCTCACTCTCTCCACCCTCACCCCTTGGAATCCTCTTATCCGCCCCTGGGGATGGTCTGGTCTTAGGGTGGAAAGTCCGAGTGTCTCTGGAAGAGGCCGTCAGGTTCTCTGTAGCCAAGTATTTCTCCACACGATCCACAAGACCATCGGCCGTCTCTGGGTCTCCATGGCTTACCCACTTTTGGATGGCAGTAGGAAGAGCTCTCAAAAACCGATCCATTACAACACGTTCCACAATCTTTGGTGCGGACAAAGTCTCTGGCTGTAGCCACTTTCTGCTCAGGTGAATGAGATCATACATTTGAGACCTGGGGGGTTTTCCAAGCTGGAAAGTCCAGTTATGCACACGCTGAGCCCGGACAGCCAGGGTGACACCCAGCCTTGCCAATATTTCAGCTTTTAGCATCACATAGTCTTTTGCTTGGTTAGGCTCTAGGTCATAGTAAGCTTTCTGCGATTCACCAGTTAACAGAGGAGCCACTAGTCCAGCCCACTGCTCCTCAGGCCACTTTTCTCTTTCAGCGGTCCTTTCAAATGTGGTCAAAAATACCTCTGGATCATCCTCTCCAGTCATTTTTGTCAATAAACGACTCACCCCAAAGGACGCGGTATTAGTGGGACGGCTTTCCTCACTGGTCTGCGGACGTTGCTGCATTACTGCTTCCATCTGTTGTTGTAGTCTCTGCTCTTGCTTCTGCAACAGGTCTATGAAGCGGGCCTCAGATTGCTGTTGGGCTTGTTGCTGAGCCTCCAGACTCTGTTGTAAAGTTGCAAGGCTCTGTTGATGAGCTTGCTGCTGGGCTGCAAGGCTCCTTTGCAAACCTGCATTTGTCTGCTGTTGATTGGCATTTGCTAGAGCCAGCTGTTTCAGTATCTCCTCCATGCTGGCTTAAAAAAAACTGCCACTGGTTCTCCACCAACTGTGAGGGGGTTAGCTCGGCAGCGGGTATGTGTGACCCCCGGGATGGGCTCCCCACCCAAAAACAGGCCCAGCAGACGGAGGTTGTGGTTTTCAAAATCAAAAAGGTGCGGTTTATTTTCTATTTACAGTGACAAAAACACAGCAAGGCAAAAAAAACATAAACAAAATAAATCCTGGTCAACTTGACCTCTGACTAAACATACAGGTTTCCTAACTAACAACTGGGATCAGCCTAGTGCTGTCCTAGTCCCTAAGTCCCTGGTTTTAAATGTCCAAGCAAAATATAGCCACACAGGCTTTCTCTCACCGCACAGGGGTTCACTCTCCCTAGACAGTCCACACAGGTCTGGTTCCAGGCATGAGCTAACATCTAATGAAGCTGGGCTTTCTTATAGAGGCCTAAATGAGCTGACAAGGTTCAGCTGGTCTCATCAACTCCCTGTCTGCACGACGCCCAGCCCTCTCCCTAGAGGTATGAGTCATCCATGAGCACACTAGCCTTATACAACTCTCCACCTAGTTGTACAAATCGGCGTAAAGCCTGAATCTGGGCGAAATATATCTACCCCCCTGGATGCAACCAGGTGACTTTACCTTCCTGCTGTCACACTACCTACAGTTTTCTGTCCCTAGAAAAAATGTTTTTTTTAAGCACACTATAGCACAAGGAGAATTCACTCACTGTCCTTCCCAGTCCCTAGAAACAAGGACTTGCACAGTGAAAGAAACTGACACTCTCCCTACCTACAGTTTTCTGTCCCTAGAAAAAATGTTTTTTTTTAAGCACACTATAGCACAAGGAGAATTCACTCACTGTCCTTCCCAGTCCCTAGAAACAAGGACTTGCACAGTGAAAGAAACTGACACTCTCCCTACCTACAGTTTTCTGTCCCTAGAAAAAATGTTTTTTTTTAAGCACAATATAGCACAAGGAGAATTCACTCACTGTCCTTCCAGGTCCCTGGAAACAAGGACTTGCACAGTGAAAGAAACTGACACTCTCCCTACCTACAGTTTTCTGTCCCTAGAAAAAATGTTTTTTTTAAGCACACTATAGCACAAGGAGAATTCACTCACTGTCCTTCCAGGTCCCTGGAAACAAGGACTTGCACAGTGAAAGAAACTGACACTCTCCCTACCTAGAGTTTTCTGTCCCTAGAAAAAATGTTTTTTTTAAGCACACTATAGCACAAGGAGCATTCACTCACTGTCCTTCCAGGTCCCTGGAAACAAGGACTTGCACAGTGAAAGAAACTGACACTCTCCCTACCTACAGTTTTCTGTCCCTAGAAAAAATGTTTTTTTTAAGCACACTATAGCACAAGGAGAATTCACTCACTGTCCTTCCCAGTCCCTAGAAACAAGGACTTGCACAGTGAAAGAAACTGACACTCTCCCTACCTACAGTTTTCTGTCCCTAGAAAAAATGTTTTTTTTAAGCACAATATAGCACAAGGAGAATTCACTCACTGTCCTTCCAGGTCCCTAGAAACAAGGACTTGCACAGTGAAAGAAACTGACACTCTCCCTACCTACAGTTTTCTGTCCCTAGAAAAAATGTTTTTTTTAAGCACAATATAGCACAAGGAGAATTCACTCACTGTCCTTCCAGGTCCCTAGAAACAAGGACTTGCACAGTGAAAGAAACTGACACTCTCCCTACCTACAGTTTTCTGTCCCTAGAAAAAATGTTTTTTTTAAGCACACTATAGCACAAGGAGAATTCACTCACTGTCCTTCCCAGTCCCTAGAAACAAGGACTTGCACAGTGAAAGAAACTGACACTCTCCCTACCTACAGTTTTCTGTCCCTAGAAAAAATGTTTTTTTTAAGCACAATATAGCACAAGGAGAATTCACTCACTGTCCTTCCAGGTCCCTAGAAACAAGGACTTGCACAGTGAAAGAAACTGACACTCTCCCTACCTACAGTTTTCTGTCCCTAGAAAAAATGTTTTTTTTAAGCACAATATAGCACAAGGAGAATTCACTCACTGTCCTTCCAGGTCCCTAGAAACAAGGACTTGCACAGTGAAAGAAACTGACACTCTCCCTACCTACAGTTTTCTGTCCCTAGAAAAAATGTTTTTTTTAAGCACACTATAGCACAAGGAGAATTCACTCACTGTCCTTCCCAGTCCCTAGAAACAAGGACTTGCACAGTGAAAGAAACTGACACTCTCCCTACCTACAGTTTTCTGTCCCTAGAAAATTTTTTTTTTTAAGCACAATATAGCACAAGGAGAATTCACTCACTGTCCTTCCAGGTCCCTGGAAACAAGGACTTGCACAGTGAAAGAAACTGACACTCTCCCTACCTACAGTTTTCTGTCCCTAGAAAAAATGTTTTTTTTAAGCACACTATAGCACAAGGAGAATTCACTCACTGTCCTTCCAGGTCCCTGGAAACAAGGACTTGCACAGTGAAAGAAACTGACACTCTCCCTACCTAGAGTTTTCTGTCCCTAGAAAAAATGTTTTTTTTAAGCACACTATAGCACAAGGAGCATTCACTCACTGTCCTTCCAGGTCCCTGGAAACAAGGACTTGCACAGTGAAAGAAACTGACACTCTCCCTACCTACAGTTTTCTGTCCCTAGAAAAAATGTTTTTTTTAAGCACAATATAGCACAAGGAGAATTCACTCACTGTCCTTCCAGGTCCCTAGAAACAAGGACTTGCACAGTGAAAGAAACTGACACTCTCCCTACCTACAGTTTTCTGTCCCTAGAAAAAATGTTTTTTTTAAGCACAATATAGCACAAGGAGAATTCACTCACTGTCCTTCCAGGTCCCTGGAAACAAGGACTTGCACAGTGAAAGAAACTGACACTCTCCCTACCTACAGTTTTCTGTCCCTAGAAAAAATGTTTTTTTTAAGCACAATATAGCACAAGGAGAATTCACTCACTGTCCTTCCAGGTCCCTAGAAACAAGGACTTGCACAGTGAAAGAAACTGACACTCTCCCTACCTACAGTTTTCTGTCCCTAGAAAAAATGTTTTTTTTAAGCACACTATAGCACAAGGAGAATTCACTCACTGTCCTTCCCAGTCCCTAGAAACAAGGACTTGCACAGTGAAAGAAACTGACACTCTCCCTACCTACAGTTTTCTGTCCCTAGAAAAATTTTTTTTTTAAGCACAATATAGCACAAGGAGAATTCACTCACTGTCCTTCCAGGTCCCTGGAAACAAGGACTTGCACAGTGAAAGAAACTGACACTCTCCCTACCTACAGTTTTCTGTCCCTAGAAAAAATGTTTTTTTTAAGCACACTATAGCACAAGGAGAATTCACTCACTGTCCTTCCAGGTCCCTGGAAACAAGGACTTGCACAGTGAAAGAAACTGACACTCTCCCTACCTAGAGTTTTCTGTCCCTAGAAAAAATGTTTTTTTTAAGCACACTATAGCACAAGGAGCATTCACTCACTGTCCTTCCAGGTCCCTGGAAACAAGGACTTGCACAGTGAAAGAAACTGACACTCTCCCTACCTACAGTTTTCTGTCCCTAGAAAAAATGTTTTTTTTAAGCACAATATAGCACAAGGAGAATTCACTCACTGTCCTTCCAGGTCCCTAGAAACAAGGACTTGCACAGTGAAAGAAACTGACACTCTCCCTACCTACAGTTTTCTGTCCCTAGAAAAAATGTTTTTTTTAAGCACAATATAGCACAAGGAGAATTCACTCACTGTCCTTCCAGGTCCCTGGAAACAAGGACTTGCACAGTGAAAGAAACTGACACTCTCCCTACCTACAGTTTTCTGTCCCTAGAAAAAATGTTTTTTTTAAGCACAATATAGCACAAGGAGAATTCACTCACTGTCCTTCCAGGTCCCTAGAAACAAGGACTTGCACAGTGAAAGAAACTGACACTCTCCCTACCTACAGTTTTCTGTCCCTAGAAAAAATGTTTTTTTTTAAGCACAATATAGCACAAGGAGAATTCACTCACTGTCCTTCCAGGTCCCTAGAAACAAGGACTTGCACAGTGAAAGAAACTGACACTCTCCCTACCTACAGTTTTCTGTCCCTAGAAAAAATGTTTTTTTTAAGCACAATATAGCACAAGGAGAATTCACTCACTGTCCTTCCAGGTCCCTAGAAACAAGGACTTGCACAGTGAAAGAAACTGACACTCTCCCTACCTACAGTTTTCTGTCCCTAGAAAAAATGTTTTTTTTAAGCACACTATAGCACAAGGAGAATTCACTCACTGTCCTTCCCAGTCCCTAGAAACAAGGACTTGCACAGTGAAAGAAACTGACACTCTCCCTACCTACAGTTTTCTGTCCCTAGAAAAAATGTTTTTTTTAAGCACACTATAGCACAAGGAGAATTCACTCACTGTCCTTCCCAGTCCCTAGAAACAAGGACTTGCACAGTGAAAGAAACTGACACTCTCCCTACCTACAGTTTTCTGTCCCTAGAAATTTTTTTTTTTAAGCACAATATAGCACAAGGAGAATTCACTCACTGTCCTTCCAGGTCCCTGGAAACAAGGACTTGCACAGTGAAAGAAACTGACACTCTCCCTACCTACAGTTTTCTGTCCCTAGAAAAAATGTTTTTTTTAAGCACACTATAGCACAAGGAGCATTCACTCACTGTCCTTCCAGGTCCCTGGAAACAAGGACTTGCACAGTGAAAGAAACTGACACTCTCCCTACCTACTGTTTTCTGTCCCTAGAAAAAATGTTTTTTTTAAGCACAATATAGCACAAGGAGAATTCACTCACTGTCCTTCCAGGTCCCTAGAAACAAGGACTTGCACAGTGAAAGAAACTGACACTCTCCCTACCTACAGTTTTCTGTCCCTAGAAAAAATGTTTTTTTTAAGCACAATATAGCACAAGGAGAATTCACTCACTGTCCTTCCAGGTCCCTGGAAACAAGGACTTGCACAGTGAAAGAAACTGACACTCTCCCTACCTACAGTTTTCTGTCCCTAGAAAAAATGTTTTTTTTAAGCACACTATAGCACAAGGAGAATTCACTCACTGTCCTTCCCAGTCCCTAGAAACAAGGACTTGCACAGTGAAAGAAACTGACACTCTCCCTACCTACAGTTTTCTGTCCCTAGAAAAAATGTTTTTTTTAAGCACAATATAGCACAAGGAGAATTCACTCACTGTCCTTCCAGGTCCCTGGAAACAAGGACTTGCACAGTGAAAGAAACTGACACTCTCCCTACCTACAGTTTTCTGTCCCTAGAAAAAATGTTTTTTTAAGCACACTATAGCACAAGGAGAATTCACTCACTGTCCTTCCAGGTCCCTGGAAACAAGGACTTGCACAGTGAAAGAAACTGACACTCTCCCTACCTAGAGTTTTCTGTCCCTAGAAAAAATGTTTTTTTTTAAGCACACTATAGCACAAGGAGCATTCACTCACTGTCCTTCCAGGTCCCTGGAAACAAGGACTTGCACAGTGAAAGAAACTGACACTCTCCCTACCTACAGTTTTCTGTCCCTAGAAAAAATGTTTTTTTTAAGCACAATATAGCACAAGGAGAATTCACTCACTGTCCTTCCAGGTCCCTAGAAACAAGGACTTGCACAGTGAAAGAAACTGACACTCTCCCTACCTACAGTTTTCTGTCCCTAGAAAAAATGTTTTTTTTAAGCACAATATAGCACAAGGAGAATTCACTCACTGTCCTTCCAGGTCCCTAGAAACAAGGACTTGCACAGTGAAAGAAACTGACACTCTCCCTACCTACAGTTTTCTGTCCCTAGAAAAAATGTTTTTTTTAAGCACAATATAGCACAAGGAGAATTCACTCACTGTCCTTCCAGGTCCCTGGAAACAAGGACTTGCACAGTGAAAGAAACTGACACTCTCCCTACCTACAGTTTTCTGTCCCTAGAAAAAATGTTTTTTTTAAGCACAATATAGCACAAGGAGAATTCACTCACTGTCCTTCCAGGTCCCTAGAAACAAGGACTTGCACAGTGAAAGAAACTGACACTCTCCCTACCTACAGTTTTCTGTCCCTAGAAAAAATGTTTTTTTTAAGCACACTATAGCACAAGGAGAATTCACTCACTGTCCTTCCCAGTCCCTAGAAACAAGGACTTGCACAGTGAAAGAAACTGACACTCTCCCTACCTACAGTTTTCTGTCCCTAGAAAAAATGTTTTTTTTTAAGCACACTATAGCACAAGGAGAATTCACTCACTGTCCTTCCCAGTCCCTAGAAACAAGGACTTGCACAGTGAAAGAAACTGACACTCTCCCTACCTACAGTTTTCTGTCCCTAGAAAAAATGTTTTTTTTAAGCACAATATAGCACAAGGAGAATTCACTCACTGTCCTTCCAGGTCCCTGGAAACAAGGACTTGCACAGTGAAAGAAACTGACACTCTCCCTACCTACAGTTTTCTGTCCCTAGAAAAAATGTTTTTTTTAAGCACACTATAGCACAAGGAGAATTCACTCACTGTCCTTCCAGGTCCCTGGAAACAAGGACTTGCACAGTGAAAGAAACTGACACTCTCCCTACCTAGAGTTTTCTGTCCCTAGAAAAAATGTTTTTTTTAAGCACACTATAGCACAAGGAGCATTCACTCACTGTCCTTCCAGGTCCCTGGAAACAAGGACTTGCACAGTGAAATAAACTGACACTCTCCCTACCTACAGTTTTCTGTCCCTAGAAAAAATGTTTTTTTTAAGCACAATATAGCACAAGGAGAATTCACTCACTGTCCTTCCAGGTCCCTGGAAACAAGGACTTGCACAGTGAAAGAAACTGACACACTCCCTACCTACAGTTTTCTGTCCCTAGAAAAAATGTTTTTTTTTAAGCACAATATAGCACAAGGAGAATTCACTCACTGTCCTTCCAGGTCCCTAGAAACAAGGACTTGCACAGTGAAAGAAACTGACACTCTCCCTACCTACAGTTTTCTGTCCCTAGAAAAAATGTTTTTTTTAAGCACAATATAGCACAAGGAGAATTCACTCACTGTCCTTCCAGGTCCCTGGAAACAAGGACTTGCACAGTGAAAGAAACTGACACTCTCCCTACTGTGAGGGGGTTAACTCGGTAGCGGGTGTGTGTGACCCCCTGGTTGGGCTCCCCACACAAAAACAGGGCCAGCAGACGGAGGTTGTGGTTTTCAAAATCAAAAGGTGCGGTTTATTTCTCTATATACAGTGACAAAAACACAGCAAAGCCAAAAAGAAACATAAACAAAATAAATCCTGGTCAGTTTGACCTCTGACTAAACTTGCAGGTTTCCTAAACTAACAACTGGGATCAGCCTGGTGCTGTCCTAGTCCCTAAGTCCCTGGTTTAGTAAAAGTCCAAACAAATAGCCACACAGGCTTTGCCTCACCGCACAGGGGTTCACTCTCCCTAGACAGTCCACACAGGTCTGGTTCCAGGCATGAGCTAACACCTAATGAATCTGGGAGTTCTTATAGAGGCCTAAATGAGCTGACAAGCTTCAGCTGGTCTCATCAACTCCCTGCCTCACGACGCCCAGCACTCTCCCTAGAGGTATGAGTCATTCATGAGCCCACTAGCCTCAGCTGGGCTTCATCAACTCCCTAGTTGTATAAGTCGGCATAAAGCCTGAATCTGGGAGAAATATATCTACCCCCCTGGATGCAACCAGGTGACTTTACCTTCCTGCTGTCACATACCCCCCCCCTCTTGTTTTAACCTTGGGGTTGGAACACCAGCAATCAGGCATTCATGTACTCGAGACAAAGCATCCACATTCCCCATTTGAACGCCAGGGCGATGCTTTACTGTGAAGTTGAATTCCTGTAGGGCCAGGAACCACCTATTCACTCTTCTATTTGTCTCCTTGTTTTGAGCCATCCACTTTAACGGAGCGTGATCCGTAACCATGTCAAAGTGCCTACCTAGCAGATAGTACCGAAGGGAATCTAGAGCCCACTTCACCGCTAAACACTCCTTTTCAACCGTGGCGTAATTTACCTCATGGGACTTCAACTTCCTGCTGAGGTAAATGACTGGGTGCTCTTCCCCGTTCCAGACCTGGGACAATACTGCTCCTAACCCCACATCTGACGCATCACTTTGTACGACAAAGTCTTTAGAGAAGTCGGGTGAGTACAACACTGGCTGGCTACATAAGGCTTGTTTCAAGAATTGGAATGCTGCCTCCGCCTCGGGGGTCCATTTAATCATGACCGACCCTTTCCCTTTCGTCAGGTTGGTTAGGGGCACAGCCTTAGAAGCAAAGTGGGGAATGAAGCGCCGATAATAACCCGCGATTCCCAGAAAGGCTCGTACCTGCTTCTTGCTGTTGGGACGTGGCCAACTCTGGATGGCCTCGACTTTGTTGAGTTGGGGTTTTATTACTCCCCTGCCAATGGTGTACCCAAGATATTTGGCCTCCTCCTGCCCAATGGTACACTTCTTGGGGTTAGCCGTAAACCCCGCTTCCCGGATAGAGTCTAGGACTGCTTGCACTTTTGGCAGATGTGAGGCCCAATCTGTGCTATGGACAATTACGTCATCCAGGTTAGCCGCAGCATACTTCCGATGGGGCCTCAGTATCTGGTCCATTTTCCGCTGGAATGTGGCCGGCGCATTCTGTAACCCGGACGGCATTCTCTTATATTGGAACGCCCCGTCTGGGGTTACAAATGCGGTTTTCTCTTTGGCCGACTTGGCCAGGGGAATTTGCCAATACCCTTTTGTGAGGTCAAGAGTCGTCATGTATCGGGCTGTTCCCAGCCGGTCGATCAACTCATCTATACGTGGCATGGGGTAGGTGTCAAATTTTGTAACTTTGTTCAACTGACGAAAATCGTTACAAAATCGCCAGCTCCCATCCGGTTTAGGCACCAACACAATGGGACTAGACCAATCACTTTGGGACTCCTCTATCACCCCTAAGTTCAGCATTTTCTGTACTTCCTCCCGTATTGCCTCCCGTCGGGCCTCTGGGATCCGATAGGGTTTTAACTTCACCCTTTCACCGGGCGGGGTAATAATATCATGCTCTACCCCAGATGTTTGTCCCGGCAGCTCAGAGAACACCTCCTTGTTGCGAAGCACAAACTCCTTAACCTCCTGTTGTTGGGGTTGTGACAAGGTGGCTGCTATTCCAACCTCCGGAATCACGCAACCAGTTTGAGCTGGTGACCAAGTTTCTGCGACTAGGGACTCTCTATCCCTCCAGGCTTTCAACAGATTAACGTGATATATCTGTTCGGGCTTTCGCCTTCCTGGTTGTCTGACCTTGTAATTCACTTCGCTCACTTTTTCCATTATCTCGTAGGGGCCTTGCCATTTGGCAAGGAATTTACTTTCAACCGTAGGGACAAGTACCAATATCCTATCCCCCGGGGAAAAGGTACGGGTCTTTGCTCCACGGTTGTACACTCTCTGCTGTGCCAACTGCGCTTGGGCCAAATGTTCCTTCACGATGGGCATTACCTGTGCAATTCGATCTTGCATCAGGGCGACATGCTCAATCACACTCCTGTGGGGAGAACTCTCACTTTCCCAAGTTTCCTTGGCAATATCCAACAGCCCTCTTGGGTGTCTCCCATACAGTAACTCAAAGGGGGAGAATCCCGTAGAGGATTGGGGCACCTCCCTAATAGCAAACATCAAATAAGGAAGTAGACAGTCCCAATCCTTTCCATCTCTATCCACCACTTTCTTCAACATTTGTTTTAGGGTTTTGTTGAATCTTTCAACCAGCCCATCGGTTTGGGGGTGATACACAGATGTACGCAATTGCGTCACTTTGAGCAATTTACACAGCTCTTTCATAACCCGGGACATAAAGGGTGTACCTTGGTCCGTAAGCAGTTCTTTACAAATACCCACCCGGCTAAAAACAAGAGATAGCTCTTTGGCTATGGTTTTGGCCGAGGTATTTCTGAGAGGGATCACTTCTGGATAACGGGTGGCATAGTCCATTATAACCAATATGTACTGGTGCCCCCTAGCGGACTTGATTATAGGACCTACCAAATCCATTGCGATTCTCTCAAACGGGACCTCAATGATGGGTAGAGGGACCAGCGGGCTACGGAAATGTGGCATCGGGGCCGACCTCTGACACACAGGGCAGGAGGAACAATAATTTTCTATGTCCTTCATCACCCCAGGCCAATAGAATCTCTGTAATACCCTCTCTCGGGTTTTCTCTGTCCCCAGATGACCTCCAAGAATGTGCCCATGGGCCAACTCCAACACCAACTTCCTGTAAGGTTTGGGCACCACAAGCTGCTCAACGGTTTCTTCTGCCCTTTTTGCCACCCGATACAGTAGGTCCTTCTCTACGCTGAAGTATGGGTAAGTGCAGGTATTATCTGGGTTCACTAACTCGCCATCTATTTCCACTACGTTTTCCCGTGCCTTTATTAGGGCGGGGTCTTTTAACTGTTCTGTGGCAAAATTTTCCCTGTGAACCTCCAGATCAGAAAACTCCACAGACGGTAGGTTTTCGTCTGAGGAGGTGGGCTCCTCTCCAGTTTCTTGAGTCTCCCCTGCCAATACTGACAAGGGAAATTCTGGAGAGTCCTCACCACTCTCAGAGGAGTTCTGGCTATCACATTCCTGGTACATAGGGGCACCAGTGGGGGGCTCAGGATCATCCCACAGTTCCCAGAACTTCGGAAAATCCCTTCCCACAATGGCATCATGCGGTAATTGAGATACTAACCCCACTGGATGAGAGAGGGTACCTTTGGGGGTCTCGAAACACACTGTAGTCACTGGATACTCTCGGGTGTCCCCATGCACACAAATAACAGCTACCTTGCTATTCCCAGAGACCTCTGTTTTAACTAATTCAGCCTTTATCAGGGTCACAAGGCTACCTGAATCCAGTAATACCACAACATTTCTACCATTAATACACATTTTGCATAAATGTTTCTCAGTTCCCCGAATGGCAGTGCATGCGACTGTCGCACACAGCGACTGACGTCTGTCCATCAGAAAGTCACATTGCATGGGTTCCTCCACAACCGGGCAATTTGCTGCAATATGTCCCGCTTGCCGGCAGCGGTAGCAAACAATCCATTTGGCTGCCTCTTGAGCCCCTGACTTCCCAGGCTGTTCTCGCCAAACTTTGGGTAGAGCTCCCACCCTCTCACTCTCTCCACCCTCACCCCTTGGAATCCTCTTATCCGCCCCTGGGGATGGTCTGGTCTTAGGGTGGAAAGTCCGAGAGTCTCTGGAAGAGGCCGTCAGGTTCTCTGTAGCCAAGTATTTCTCTACACGATCCACAAGACCACCGGCTGTCTCTGGGTCTCCATGGCTTACCCACTTTTGGATGGCAGTAGGAAGAGCTCTCAAAAACTGATCCATTACAACACGTTCCACAATCTCTGGTGCGGACAAAGTCTCTGGCTGTAGCCACTTCCTGCTCAGGTGAATGAGATCATACATTTGAGACCTGGGGGGTTTTCCAAGCTGGAAAGTCCAGTTATGCACACGCTGAGCCCGGACAGCCAGGGTGACACCCAGCCTTGCCAATATTTCAGCTTTTAGCATCACATAGTCTTTTGCTTGGTCAGGCTCTAGGTCATAGTAAGCCTTCTGCGATTCACCAGTTAACAGAGGAGCCACCAGTCCAGCCCACTGCTCCTCAGGCCACTTTTCTCTTTCAGCAGTCCTTTCAAATGTGGTCAAAAATACCTCTGGATCATCCTCTCCAGTCATTTTTGTCAATAAACGACTCACCCCAAAGGACGCGGTATTAGTGGGACGGCTTTCCTCACTGGTCTGCGGACGTTGCTGCATTACTGCTTCCATTTGTTGTAGTCTCTGCTCTTGCTTCTGTAACAGGTCTATGAAGCGGGCCTCAGATTGCTGCTGGGCTTGTTGATGAGCTTGCTGCTGGGCTGCAAGGCTCCTTTGCAAACCTGCATTTGTCTGCTGTTGATTGGCATTTGCTAGAGCCAGCTGTTTCAGTATCTCCTCCATGCTGGCTTAAAAAAAACTGCCCGCATTCTCCACCAACTGTGAGGGGGTTAACTCGGTAGCGGGTGTGTGTGACCCCCTGGTTGGGCTCCCCACACAAAAACAGGGCCAGCAGACGGAGGTTGTGGTTTTCAAAATCAAAAGGTGCGGTTTATTTCTCTATGTACAGTGACAAAAACACAGCAAAGCCAAAAAGAAACATAAACAAAATAAATCCTGGTCAGTTTGACCTCTGACTAAACTTGCAGGTTTCCTAAACTAACAACTGGGATCAGCCTGGTGCTGTCCTAGTCCCTAAGTCCCTGGTTTAGTAAAAGTCCAAACAAATAGCCACACAGGCTTTGCCTCACCGCACAGGGGTTCACTCTCCCTAGACAGTCCACACAGGTCTGGTTCCAGGCATGAGCTAACACCTAATGAATCTTGGAGTTCTTATAGAGGCCTAAATGAGCTGACAAGCTTCAGCTGGTCTCATCAACTCCCTGCCTCACGACGCCCAGCACTCTCCCTAGAGGTATGAGTCATTCATGAGCCCACTAGCCTCAGCTGGGCTTCATCAACTCCCTAGTTGCATAAGTCGGCATAAAGCCTGAATCTGGGAGAAATATATCTACCCCCCTGGATGCAACCAGGTGACTTTACCTTCCTGCTGTCACACTACCTACAGTTTTCTGTCCCTAGAAAAAATGTTTTTTTTAAGCACAATATAGCACAAGGAGAATTCACTCACTGTCCTTCCAGGTCCCTAGAAACAAGGACTTGCACAGTGAAAGAAACTGACACTCTCCCTACCTACAGTTTTCTGTCCCTAGAAAAAATGTTTTTTTTAAGCACACTATAGCACAAGCACAAAACACACTGACACTCTCCCTACCTATCCTTCTCTTTCCCTAAACTAAAGGAATCCAGGTTAAGCAAGAAAGAAATAAAAGTCACTGTCCCTGCCTATGCTGCTCTATCCCTGCTCCGGAACACACTACACTAGGCCGCCGTGCTGGTGGCCTTTTATAGTGTGGGGCGTATACTAAACACCCTCAGCAATAATTGGCCACAGGCATCCTGCCTGTGGCCAATCATTGCTCTCCTCGCTGCCGGCGCTGTGATTGGCCAAGCATGCGGGGTCACAGTGCATGCTTGGCCAATCACAGCGCCTGGATGACACTGCGATGGCGTAGTGCATTGTGGGCCGTTCGCGTCACTCGAATTTGGCGCGAACGGCCCAAATCGTTCGATCTTCGTCGAACGATCGAACAGCCGATGTTCGAGTCGAACGTATGTTCGACTCGAACACGAAGCTCATCCCTAATGAGTAGTAATGGTGCTCAGGAGGTCGCCCAGAATTAGTGAGGAGTTCCGGGCAAAATAAATAGCCCAGAGAGGACTGGCTTGCAGTCCTCTTTGTATTAATAGAAAGGTATTTGGGGCCCGGAATTTCGGAGGCTCTAAAGTGACATTCGGGTGGGATAGAGCCTCCACTCCTGACCACTGAGAGTCAGCACACAGGGGGTTAAGGGCTTCCAGGAAAAACAGCTCATATAACAGGAAGTAGTGCTAGAGGTGTGAGAGAGGAGTATGAGGATTGCACCTGAGATGAGCTGTGTGTCTGCTAGGAGCTGGTAAAGTTCAGCAAGAGCCCTGGAAATTCCCCTACAAACTGTATGTGCCTTTTTCTTTGATTTATACTTGTGCTGAAGACAAGCCGGACTTTGTTTTGATATTTTTCTGTGTGCTGAATCAAGCTTGTTTCTTTTGGTTTGTTCACGAATAAAAGCCTTCCTGCTCAAAGTACAACGGTTTATGCACTTAGTCCCGTGGGGCTATAACCCCCAAAGTTTACAACTGGTGCCTTGGATGCGTGCAAAGTGCATTTGCAGCTGCAAAAAACGTTTAAAACAAACTGACATTTCAAGAGACAGGGTGCTTATGGCATGTCTTGGGTGAAGTCGGCTCAGACATTGCAGACAGCAGACAAAGGCATGGAGGAGGTCATCAAGGCTTTGGCACAAGCCACTGTGACCCAACAGCAAGCCACTGCGGCCCAACAACAAGCTCTAGCAGAGGCAAACCGTCGCCATGAGGAAGCGATGGCTCAGCAGCAGGAAAGTACACGGCTGCTAGCCGCCCAGTTTACGGCCCAGCAGGGGTCCACTCAAGCACAGGTGGCCGCATTGCAGGAGGCAGTACAGCGGCTGGCTCAGGGACGAGAGCAAGTGGTCGTTGCCGCTGGCAACCAAGTGTCCGTGAGAGCCACTCATTTTTTACAAAAGCTAACACCCAGTGATGACGTAGAAGCTTTTCTCACTACCTTTGAAAGGATAGCAGAGAGAGAGGGGTGGCCCCGTGACCAATGGGCTGGTATTATCTCCCCTTTTCTCACCGGTGACCCGCAAAAGGCTTATTTTGACCTCCCATCTGAGCACATCAGCGACTATGAGCGGCTGAAAGCAGAGATCCTGGCCCGCCTGGGAGTGACCACAGCCGTCCGGGCTCAGAGGGTGCATCGCTGGCGGTACAAACCTGACCGACCACCTAGGTCCCAAATGCACGAACTAGTGCAGCTGGTGAAAAAATGGCTGCAGCCGGAAAAATTGTTGGGCCCACAAATGGTGGAACGGGTGGTGATGGATTTGTACCTGCGGTCCCTGCCAGATGACCTACAGCGCTGGGTAAGCCATGGAGACCCTGCAACTGCTGACCAGCTGGTTGAGTTGGTCGAAAGGTACACAGTGGTAGAGGACCTGCTTGGGCCTGCCAAGCGTCGGGAACCCACACCAAGGGCAACCAGACCAGCCACAGCACCTAGGAGAGAAGCCCTGCCTGACATTGGAACCCACAAACCTGCATCATCTGCCACAGAACCACGAAGGTTGGTTCCCGTCCCACGGATGGGGGACCTACAGTGTTGGCGATGTCGGTCCTGGGGGCATACCCGGGCACAGTGCCCGCTGCAGGAGGAGCCTATGGACTGTGGGACCGGTCGGAGAAGCTCCTTCTATGTTCAAAGAGTGTGTGCCACTCATCTTGATCTGGCTGAAGGTTGGTTCGAGTGTGAAGTGTGGGTGAACCACCTTCCTGCTAAAGCGCTACTGGACTCCGGTAGCATGATAACACTGGTACATGCCAGGGTGCTCGGGAGACTCGGCCCAGTGAATAAGACTCTACGGGTAGTGTGTATCCATGGGGACACCAGGGAGTACCCCCTGGTCCCGGTAACGGTTTCCTATGGCCATATTTCAGTTACACAAGAGGTTGGGGTGGTAAAGAGTTTAATACATGACATCATAGTGGGGCGGGACTGTCCACTATTCCTTGAACTATGGAACCAGGTACAGATGGGGCCGCCCGGAGAACTGGGGACACTGGGCCGGGAAGGGACAGAGTCTGAGGGATCCGGGCCGGAAACCCCCACAAATATGGAGCTACCTGTCACTGACAATGAAGTTACAGAAAATACTAATTTGGATGATAATGTTTCTGTTCCAGGTCTTAAAACCGAGTGGATCTCTGAGGGGGGGAAGTTTTCCCATTACAAGTCATGCTGGGGGAGGAAGATGAGGGGCTCTCTCCGGCTGAGGAGGAGGAGGGGGAAACATCCTCGAGGCCAGTGCATCCAGACCTGGATGTATCCAGGGGTGCATTTGGCACCGCCCAATTACAGGATCCTACCTTGATTAATGCTCGAGAGCAGGTTTCTGTCATTGATGGGGTCTCACAAGTGCCAGGGGCAGATCAGAGGTTTCCTCATTTTGCATTGAAGGGGAACTTGGTATATCGGGTAGCTGAGAGCCGAGGGGAAACTGTAGAGCAGTTGCTAGTTCCCCAACTATATAGGCGGATGCTCCTTGATCTAGCCCACAACGACGCACTGGGAGGACACCTGGGGGCAGAGAAAACGGAGGCCAGGATAACCGACCGGTTCTACTGGCCAGGAGTGAAGGTCGAGGTTAAAAGATATTGTGCATCTTGTCCCATTTGCCAGTTAACGGCCCCAGTGCCCCACTATAGAAACCCTCTAGTACCCTTGCCAATTATTGAGGTCCCATTCGAGCGGATCGCTATGGATCTGGTGGGACCCCTGGTAAAGTCGGCAAGGGGGACCAATACATATTAGTCATCCTAGATTACGCAACTAGGTATCCAGAAGCAATCCCTTTGAGGAAAGCTTCCTCTAAGGCCATTGCCGGGAGTTTCAAATGTTCTCACGAACGGGGTTCCCCAAAGAGATGCTGACGGACCAGGGCACCCCTTTTATGTCAAAGGTGATGGCGGACTTGTGTAAACTGTTTCAGATTAAGCAGTTGCGGACGTCCGTTTATCACCCGCAGACCGATGGCCTAGTCGAGAGGTTTAATAAAACCCTAAAGTCCATGTTGAAAAGAGTGGTCCAAAAAGACGGGAAGGATTGGGATAAGTTACTCCCTGCCTTGTTGTTTGCCATCCGGGAGGTTCCACAAGCATCCACGGGCTTCTCACCGTTTGAGCTAGTGTATGGACGAAGGCCCCGGGGGTTGCTCGACCTAGTAAAAGAAACGTGGGAAAGTGAGTCCTCACCACATAAAACCGTGGTAGAGCATCTCTCAAATGCGAGAGAGGGTGGCTAAGGTGATGCCGCTGGTGAGGGAGCACATGCAGAAGGCTCAGGATGCCCAAAGAAGAGTGTACAACCGGTCGGCTAAAATTAGACAATTTCAAGTAGGATATCGGGTGGCTGTTCTAATACCCACGGTGGAGAGCAAATTCTTAGCCAAGTGGCAAGGTCCGTTTGAGGTAGTAGAGAAAGTAAGTGAGGTGAACTACAAAGTACACCAGCCAGGGAAAATAAAACCCTACCAGATCTATCACGTGAATTTATTGAAACCCTGGAGAGACAGAGAACAGGTATCTGCGGTGGTAGGGGTACACTCAGGGGACCATGCAGGGATCGACCTGGTGCAGGTTGCTGCCACCCTGACTAGACCCCAAACCCAGCAAGCAAAAGAGTTTCTGCAAAGAAATAGGGTCATGTTTTCAGAATTGCCCGGGCTCACCAACGTCATCAGACATGACATCGTAACTGAACCCAATGTAAAAATCTGGTTAAAGCCTTACCGTATCCCAGAAGCTCATAGGGTGGCGGTATCTGATGAAGTTAAAAGAATGCTCGAACTTGAAATCATTGAAGAGTCACAGAGCGAGTGGTCGAGTCCAATCGTGTTGGTACCCAAACCCAACGGCACCCTCCGCTTCTGTAACGACTTTAGAAAACGTAATGAAGTCTCCAAATTTGATGCGTATCCCATGCCACGGGTAGATGAGCTAATTAAGAGGTTAGGTCCTGCCAGGTACATCACCACGCTGGACCTCACGAAAGGGTACTGGCAGATCCCCCTGACCAAGGAAGCCAGGGAGAAAACAGCCTTCTCCACCCCGGAAGGCCACTTCCAATACAAAAGGATGCCATTTGGTCTACACTCTGCCCCTGCCACGTTCCAAAGGGCCATGGACAAAACGTTGCGCCCACATCAACAGTACGCTTCTGTCTACTTAGATGACATAGTCATCTTCAGCACTGATTGGGAGTCCCATCTTCCCCGGGTTCAGGCAGTGGTAGACTCCTTGAGAAGAGCAGGGTTCACCATCAATCCGGAGAAGTGTGCCATTGGAATGGAGGAAGCCAAGTACCTAGGGTATATTGTGGGTAGGGGGTTGGTGAAGCCCCAAATGAGTAAGGTGGAAGCCATACAAGACTGGCCCCGTTCCCTAACCAAGAAGCAGGTCAGAGCGTTTTTGGGCATAGTTGGCTATTACAGGAGGTTTGTCCCCAACTTCGCCACCATTGCTGCACCGCTGACTGACTTGACCAAGGGCAGAAAGTCAGTGATGATAAAGTGGAATGCCGAAGCCGAGAAAGCTTTTCAAAAGCTTAAGACGGCATTATGCCAGGATCCGGTGCTGGTAGCTCCGGACTTCGCAAAAGATTTTGTAGTGCAGACAGACGCTTCAAGTGAGGGATTGGGAGCAGTCTTGTCGCAGGAAAGCAATGGGGAAGAGCATCCCGTAGTTTTTCTTAGCAGGAAGCTGACGGCAGCTGAAAAAAACTACGCTGTGGTAGAGCGGGAGTGTCTGGCCATCAAGTGGGCTTTGGACTCCCTACGATATTTCCTCTTAGGTAGGAGGTTTCGCTTGATGTCAGACCACGCTCCTCTTACCTGGATGAGACAAAACAAGCACACCAATGCCAGGGTGACAAGGTGGTTTCTTTCTCTCCAGGAGTTCAATTTTGTGTTAGAACACAGACCCGGGAGACAACATCAGAATGCCGATGCCCTCTCCTGAGTCCATTGTATGATATTGAGTGGTGCCTCAACACCTCCGCGTTGAGGCAGAGGGGGGGATATGTACAGGACGCCAAGGTTGGGTCCTGGACGGGTGCTATATAGCACCAATATTTGGGTTATGGTCCCTTTAATGAGTAGTAATGGTGCTCAGGAGGTCGCCCAGAATGGGTGAGGAGTTCCGGGCAAAATAAATAGCCCAGAGAGGACTGGCTCGCAGTCCTCTTTGTATTAATAGAGAGGTATTTGGGGCCCGGAATTTCGGAGGCTCTAAAGTGACATTCGGGTGGGATAGAGCCTCCACTCCTGACCACTGAGAGTCAGCACATTGGGGGTTAAGGGCTTCCAGGAAAACAGCTCATATAACAGGAAGTAGTGCTAGAGGTGTGAGAGAGAGGAGTATGAGGATTGCACCTGAGATGAGCTGTGTGTCTGCTAGGAGCTGGTAAAGTTCAGCAAGAGCCCTGGAAGTTTCCCTACAAACTGTATGTGCCTTTTTCTTTGATTTATACTTGTGCTGAAGACAAGCCGGACTTTGTTTTGATACTTTTCTGTGTGCTGAATCAAGCTTGTTTCTTTTGGTTTGTTCTCGAATAAAAGCCTTCCTGCTCAAAGTCCAACGGTTTATGCACTTAGTCCCGTGGAGCTATAACCCCCAAAGTTTACTATATATATATATATATATATATATATATATATATTTTCTGTGCTAGTAATGGCAGTGATCAGCGACTTATAAAGGGCCTGCGATAGTCCGGCAGACAATCTGACACTAACTGACACTGGGGGGGTAACTGACTAACTGCTATCACCAGTGACATTAAAGTGGTAGTAAACTCTGTTACACCACTTGGACCTACAGGCAAGACTATAATAAGGCCTATAGGGTTACCTGTAGATACTGTGAATATCTCCTAAAATTGCACCGTTTAGGAGATATTCAGAGTGCATGCAGCCGGTGATGTTACCGGCGCATGCACTCTGAAGGTGCAGGATAAAAACTCTGAAGGGTACAGGATAAAAAATCTGACGCTTTTCACACTCAACAGTGCTTAGTCAGTTTTTTATCCTGTACCCTGCTGTCGTGTGTACTTTTGTTATTTTGCACAATAAAGGCGTTTTTATTGGAGTGCGGCTGTCCAGACCTTCCCTCTTCTAATTGCTATATGCTTAGCCTGCACCTGATGCTTCCACCTTGAGGAGAGTGCCATTTCCACACATTCACCTGAAGCGGTGATCCCTTCCCCATTCGGAACGTCAGAGCCGGTGCCGTAAACGGCTGCATTGTGACGCAGTGGCCCCGGCCACTCATGTAGCCGGAGAATGTGAACCCCGGAAGGAAGATGTCAGCCCTCTCACCCTTTGGTGAAAGCACGGCGCTGGAGGGCTTCGTTCTAAGGTAGGTCTCTTTCAATGTGCTAGTATACGATCCATACTAGCACATTATGACTTTGCCTTGCAGGGTTTTTTTTATGCCCAGTGTGCCCTATGGCCAGTCCGGACCTGGTCTGGTGCCAGTTTCCTAAGTGTAGCCATGCAGATCTGACCATCCCTGCTGCTGATTTCTGCCAATAACTGTATTTCTTTGCTGCAGTGCACTTGTGCACCAGAAATGAAACTGTTAGAAACAGGCAGCCTCATGAGCTTTGCCTTGCCTACTGTCCCGTATAATGTGCCCCCCCGACACTCAAACCAAAGGCCCAACCTTGTTCAAAGTAGATACAGCTAAAAAGGGTTCAACTATTCCTAAACACATCTTCAGCTCTATAATAGCTTAAAATGAAATATGAAGGCCGGTTGTTGCCAGGTCTCTGTAAGATTGAAGTCCTCCTCAGTCTCGGTACTTCCACAAAGTGTCTTTTCTGATTCTGTACCCTGGAGCATTTTATCAGGATTACGTCCTCCACGTCTCCATCATCATGTGCGATTACACAAATTAAACACCAACAACAGCTCCATCCATCTTCTGAGCAGAAAGTTCATCAACACTAAATTGGTTGGCATTATTGTGTGCCAACCGGCGACGGGCTGACACTGATAAACCGACCTCATTACATCCGAGGAAGTCTCTCCATTGGGGATTCATAAACAACTTAGAGACCGGGCCTCCTTCCTACACCAGGGCTTCAGAGCCGGGGCAACTCCTTCCTACACCACGGCACCTGAGCTGAGCCAACTCCTTCCTATAACGGGGCCTCTGAGCTGGACCAACTCCTTCCTACAATAAGGCCTCTGAGCCAGGGCAACTCCTTCCTACACCAAGGCCTCAGAGCCGGGCCAACTCCTTCCTACACCGCGCATCCTCGGAGCCGGGCCAACTCCTTCCTACACCGCATCCTCGGAGCCGGGCCAGCACCTTCTTACACCAAGACCTCTGAGCCAGGCCAACTCCTTCCTACACCACAGCCTCTGAGCCAGACCAACTCCTTCCATTCACGGCCTCTGAGCCAGACCAACTCCTTCCTACACCACGGCCTCTGAGCGGGGCCAACTCCTTCTTACACCGCAGCCTCTGAGCTGGGCCAACTCCTTCCTACACCACGGCCTCTGAGCGGGGCCAACTCCTTCCTACACCGCGACCTCTGAGCTGGACCAACTTCTTCCTACACCGCTATCTCTGAGCTGGGCCAACTCCTTCCTACACCGCAGCCTCTGAGCTGGGCCAACTCCTTCCTACACCGCGACCTCTGAGCTGGGCCAACTCCTTCCTACACCGCAGCCTCAAAACGGGGCCAACTCCTTCCTACACCGTGGCCTCTGAGCGGGGCCAACTCCTTCCTACACCGCAGCCTCTGAGCGGGGCCAACTCCTTGCTACATAGTGACCTCTTAGCTGTGCCAACTCCTTCCTACACTGCGACCTCTGAGCTGTGCCAACTCCTTCCTATACCGCTACCTCTGAGCTGGGCCAACTCCTTCCTACACCGCAGCCTCTGAGCTGGGCCAACTCCTTCCTACACCGCAGCCTCTGAGCGGGGCCAACTCCTTCCTACACCGCAGCCTCTGAGCGGGGCCAACTCCTTCCTACACCGCAGCCTCTGAGCGGGGCCAACTCCTTCCTACACCGCAGCCTCTGAGCGGGGCCAACTCCTTCCTACATAGCGACCTCTGAGCTGTGCCAACTCCTTCCTACACCGCTACCTCTGAGCTGGGCCATCTCCTTCCTACACCGCAGCCTCTGAGCTGGGCCAACTCCTTCCTACACCGCGACCTCTGAGCGGGGCCCACTCCTTCCTACACCCCAGCCTCTGAGCCGGGCCAACTCATTCCTACATCGCGGCCTCTAAATCATTCTTGTATATTATTGTCTGGCTTCTTCTCCTAGCCAGATCCATCCCCTGGGATCTGCCTCCATCCCACTCTCCATCTTCCGGGATCTGCCTCCATCCTGCGCTCCATCCTCCGGGATCTGCCTCCATCCCGTACTCCATCCTCCGGGATCTGCCTCCACTCCATCCCGTACTCCATCCTCCAGGATCTGCCTCTATCCCACGCTCCATCCTCCAGGATGTGCCTCCATCCTGCACTCCATTCTCCGGGATCTGCCTCCATCCCGCGCTCTATTCTCCGGGATCTGCTTCCATCCCGCGCTTCATTCTCCGGGATCTGCCTCTATCCCATGCTCCATCCTCTGGGATCTGTCTCCATCCCGTGGTCCATCCTCCGGGATCTGCCTCCATCCCACGCTCCATCCTCTAGGATCTGCCTCTATCCCCCGCTCCATCCTTCGGGATCTGCCTCTATCCCCCGCTCCATCCTTCGGGATCTGCCTCTATCCCCCGCTCCATCCTTCGGGATCTGCCTCTATTCCACGCTCCAACCTCCGGGATCTGCCTCTATCCCCTGCTCCATCCTCTAGGATCTGCCTCTATCCCCCGCTCCATCCTTCGGGATCTGCCTCTATTCCACGCTCCATCCTCCAGGATCTGCCTCTATCCCCCGCTCCATCCTTTCGGGATCTGCCTCTATTCCACGCTCCAACCTCCGGGATCTGCCTCTATCCCGTGCTCCATCCTCCAGGATCTGCCTCCAGCCCGTGCTCCATCCTCCAGGATCTGCATCCATCCCGCGCTCCTTCCTCCGGGATCTGCATCCATCCCGCGCTCCTTCCTCCGGGATCTGCCTCCATCCCGCACTCCATCCTCTGGGATCTGCCTCCATCCCGCGCTCCATTCTCCGGGATCTGCTTCCATCCCGCGCTTCATCCTCCGGGATCTGCCTCTATCCCACGCTCCATCCTCCGGGATCTGCCTCTATCCCACGCTCCATCCTCCGGGATCTGCCTCTATCCCGCGGTCCATCCTCCGGGATCTGCCTCTATCCCGCGGTCCATCCTCCGGGATCTGCCTCTATCCCGCGCTCCATCCTCCAGGATCTGCCTCTATCCCACGCTCCATCCTCTGGGATCTGCCTCCATCCCGCTCTCCATCCTCTGGGACCTGCCTCCATCCCACGCTCCATCCCCCGGGATCTGCCTCCATCCCGCTCTCCATCCCCCGGGATCTGCCTCCATCCCGCTCTCCATCCTCTGGGACCTGCCTCCATCCCACGCTCCATCCTCTGGGATCTGCCTCCATCCCGCTCTCCCTCCCCCGGGATCTGCCTCCATCCCGCTCTCCATCCTCTGGGATCTGCCTCCATCCCACGCTCCATCCTCCAGGAGAATATTAGCTGGTTCAGTCTCACAACTGATGGCCTATAAAAAGGTGTCTCATTACCAAGGTGTCACACAAGAAACATCTCATGATGGGTAAAAGCAAAGAGCTCTCTCAAGACCTTTGCAACCCATACTGGTTGGTTACAGAAGGATTTCATAAACTTCTGAATGTTCCATTGAGCTCTGTTGTGACCATATTTCATAAGTGGAAAGAACATAATTTCACCATAAACCGGCCACGACCAGGTGCTCCTCGCAAGATTTCTGACAGAGGAGTGAAAACAATTAACAGAAGAGTTGTCCAAGATCCAAGGACCACTTGTGGAGCTTCAGAAAGACCTGGAATTAGCAGGTACAACAATAAGTAATGCACTCACCCGCCATGGCCTGTATGACCGATCAACATTCTATTGCTGAAGAAAAAGCATGTTGAAGCTCGGCTAAAGTTTCCTGCACAACATTTAGACACGCCTGTGAAATACGGTGAGAATATTGTCTGGTCAGATGAGACCAAAATGGAACTCTTTGGATGCCATAATACACAACATGTTTGTGGGTCACGTGGCACTTCACCCCAAAAACACCCCCCATACCAACAGTGAGGTTTGGAGGTGGGAACATCATGGTGTGGGCGGGGCTGTTTTTCAGCATATGATACTGGCAAACTTCATGTCATTGAAGGAAGGATGAATGGTGATAAAAATCTGCTGCCATCTACCAGGATGATGAAGATGAAACAAGGTAGGACATCTCAGGAGGACAATCATCCCAAACACAAAGCCAAGGAATCTCTCCATTGACTTCAAAGAAAATAAAGCTGCAAGAATTGCCCAGCCAATCACCTGACTTGAATCCAAGAGAAAATCTATGGAAAGAACTAAAGATCAGAGATCATAGAAGAGGCCTACGGAACCTTCAAGATTTGAAGACTGTTTGTGTGGAAGAATGGGCCAAATTCACACCTGAGTAGGGATGAGCCGAACACCCCCCGGTTCGGTTCGCACCAGAACCTGCGAACGGACCGAAAGTTCACGCGAACGTTAGAACCCTATTAAATACAATGGACGCGAACGTTCGAAATTGAAAGTGCCCATTATAACTACTAATATGCATGTTATTGTCCTAAAAAGGGTTTGGGGACCCGGGTTCTGCCCCAGGGGACATGTATCAATGCAAAACAACGTTTTTCGGGAGCAGTCATTTTAATGATGCATAAAGTGAAAAAAATTGTGAAATATTCCTTTAAATATCGTACCTGGGGCGTGTCTAAAGTATGCCTGTGAAGTGGCATGTTTTTCCCGTGTTTAGAACTGTCCCTGCACAAAATGACATTTCTAAAGGAAAAAAAGCCATTTAAAACTGCTTGCGGCTTTAATGTCATGTCTTGTCCCGGTAATATGGATGAAAATCTTTGAGAAAAATGGCATGGCTACCCCCATTATTAGATCAAGAATTGTAATTGCATGCCCCTGTTGAAGAGGGGCAGAAAAATTGGGCCTTTGGTGGTGGTGTTGCCACAACACTGTAAGGCCTCACAGTTACTCTTGGTGGGCGCAGGAATGGGCCCTGCTGTGAATTATTAGATCAAGAATTGTAATTACATGCCCCTGTTGAAC
Organism: Rana muscosa; assembly: GCA_029206835.1. Lineage (NCBI taxonomy): Eukaryota > Metazoa > Chordata > Amphibia > Anura > Ranidae > Rana > Rana muscosa. Next base: position 298,726,621 of record CM055121.1, read on the forward strand.
AGGGGCAGAAAAATTGGGCCTTAGCCACTGGTGCCACAACACTGCAACCCCTCACAGATACTGTACTTGGAGCACAGCAATGAGCCCTGTTGCAAAGTATTGCATCAAAAATTGTAATTACACGCCCCTGTTAAACAGGGGCTGAAAAATTGGGCCTTATGCCCCATACACACGATCGTTTTTCTTGCCATTTTTTTTCTTGCCGTTTTTCACGTCATTTTTTTTCATGTTTCCTCTCAAGCCTGTCTTGCGTACACACGATCATTTAAAAAAACGATCAAGCAAAGCGCAGTGACGTACAACACGTACGACGGCACTATAAAGGGGAAGTTCCGTTCGAATGGCGCCACCCTTCATGTTAGTAAAGTTTGTTGAGCGACGATTCGCTCTTTTCAGTCTCGTGCTTTTCAGTCCGTGACTGCGTGACGAATGTGCTATCTCCATTACGAACGCTAGTTTTACCAGAACGAGCGCTCCTGTCTCATACTTGATTCTGAGCATGCGCGTTTTTTTCACGTCGTTAAAGCATACACACTATCGTTTTTCACGTCGTTAAAAAAACGACGTGAAAAACGACGTGAAAAAAGAGAGCATGTTCGAAATTTTTAATGGCCGTTTTTCACGTCGTTAAAAATGCTCTGGAGCCTACACACGATCATTTTTAATGGGCATTTTTTTTAATGGCATTTTTAACGGCATGAAAAACGATCGTGTGTATGGGGCATTAGGCACTGGTGCTGGTGCCACGACACTGCAACCTCTCCCAGATACTCTAGTTGGAGTGCAGGAATGAGCCCTGCTGCAAAGCATTGCATAAAAAATTGTAATTACATGCCCCTGTTAAACAGGGGCTGAAAAATTGGGCCTTAGCCACTGGTGGCGGCACCCAGAAACAAAAATGTTCTTCCAAGCTATCATCATGAATCGGATCATTGAGGAGGAGGAGGATAGTCAGTCAACATAACAGGACAGTCACTCAGCATCAGCATAGGCAGTCTTGAAGGGATGTGACATTTCAAAATAAATTATTCTGTTACATCAGCTTCAGGTGCTTGGTAGCTGGTGGTGATCCAAGACTGGTTCATCTTTATAAAGGTCAGTCGATCAACCGAGTCGGTGGACAGGCGCACCCTGTGATCCGTGACAAAGCCTCCAGCAGCACTGAATGTGCGTTCCGAAAGAACGCTGGATGCAGGACAGGCCAGTAGCTCAATTGCATAATGTGCAAGCTCTGGCCAGTGATCCATCCTCAAGACCCAGTAAGCCAGAGGATTTTCGGTGGGAAAGGTGTCCAAGTCTGATCTTGCCCCTAAGTATTCCTGCACCATGTATATCAGAGGCTGGCGATGGTTGCTGGAACCGATCATACCTTGGGGCTGCGGACTAAAAAATTGTCTGAACGCATCGGTCAGACGGCCACCTTCCCCACCGTTCCTTCTTTGACCGAAGCCTCAGCAACTCGTTGTCCAGGACCAGGAGTTTGTAACCTCCCAGTCTCTGGGAACGTGTTGCACAGACCTTTCTGCAAGGCCTCCCGGAGATGTCTCATCCTCTGCTCCCTCTGCGATGGTAAGATAAGGTCCGCAACCTTACCCTTGTACCGTGGATCAAGGCATTGGCCAGCCAGTAATGGTCCCTCCCCTTGATCCAAAGAATACGAGGATCCTTCCGCAGACTTTGCAGGATCAGGGAGGCCATGCAGCGTAGGTTAGCTGAGGCATTCAGTCCGGAGTCCTCTGGGTCACTAAGGACGACATGATCCGCAGCCACCTCCTCCCAGCCACGTACAAGTCCACAGGTTTCTTTGGACTGTAAATCATCCCTAAAAGACTGCTGCTGTTGATGCTGAGTGCCAGGCTCCACCTCCATGCTGACACAATCCTCCTCCTCCTCCTTGTCCTCTTCCTGTGCGATGGGTGGGACAGAAGGAACACTGTCTGGGTAAAGGGGGCCTTGAGAGGCAAGGAAGTCCTCCTCTTCCTGCCTCTGTTCTGCCTCAAGTGCCCTGTCCATTATTCCATGCAGCGTATGCTCCAACAGGTGGACAAGAGGTACAGTGTCACTGATGCATGCACTGTCACTGCTCACCATCCTCGTGGCCTCCTCAAATGGTGCCAGGACAGTGAATGCATCCCTGATCATGCCCCACTGGCGTGGTAAAAAAAAACCAAGCTCCCCTGACCCTGTCCTGGTGCCGTAGTCGCACAGGTACTCATTGATGGCCCTCTGCTGCGTGTGCAGCCGCTGCAGCATGGCCAACGTTGAGTTCCACCTGGTGGGCATGTCACATATAAGGCAGTTCTTGGGCAGGTTCAACTCCCTTTGCAGCTCAGCCAGCCGAGCACTGGCATTATATGATCTGCGGAAATGCACATAGACTTTCCTGGCCTGCCTCAGGACATCCTGTAAGCCCGGGTACCTGCCCAAGAACCGCTGCACCACCAGGTTAAGGACGTGAGCCACACAGGGCACATGGGTCAGTTGTCCCTGTCGGAGGGCGGAGAGGAGGTTGGTGCCATTGTCGCAAACCACCATTCCTGGCTTAAGCTGGCATGGCGTCAACCACCTCTCGGCCTGTCTCTGCAGAGCTGACAGAACCTCTGCCCCAGTGTGGCTCCTGTCCCCCAAACACATCAGCGCAAGCATGGCATGGCATCTTTTTGCCTGCGTACTTGCATAGCCCCTTGAACGCCTACGGAGCACCACTGGTTCAGAGGACAAAGCACAGGAAGAGGCCATGGAGGAAGAAGAAGAGGAGGGGGTGGAGGAGAGAGGTGTGTCACAACCAGTAGTAGCATTTTGGAGGCATGGCGGTGGAACGACCTCCAACACTACTGCACCTTGTCCTGCATCCTTCCCAGCTGCCAAAAGAGTGACCCAATGGGCCGTGAAAGAAAGGTAACGTCCCTGTCCATGCCTACTGGACCATGAGTCAGCGGTAATATGCACCTTACCGCTGACCGCCCTGTCCAGCGAGGCATGGACATTGCCTTCCACATGCCGGTAGAGAGCCGGAATCGCCTTCCGTGAGAAAAAGTGGCGTTTGGGAACCTGCCACTGAGGAACCGCACATTGCACAAACTCACGGAAGTGGGCCGAGTCTACCAACTGAAAAGGCAGCAGTTGAAGTGCTAGCAATTTAGCCAAGCTAGCATTCAACCGCTGGGCATGTGGATGGCTGGGAGTGAACTTCTTTTGACGGTCCAGCAGCTGGGGAAGAGAAATTTGCCTGCTACAATCGGACGTCGGTGTACTGCTAGCAGAGTGCCCGCAAGTACTTGGCTGTGACACACCTAATTCTACACCTTCATTCCTCTCAGTGCAGGTTTCAGAGAGGACTGAAGGTATAGTGGGGTTGGAGATCCCAGCTGATGAGGAGCAAGGAGAGGTCCGCTTTGTTCTTTGGTGTGGGTCTTTAAGGTAGGCTTGCCAACGAGCTGCATGGCAGGTCAACATATGTCTGGTCAGGCATGTGGTACCCAAGCGGCTGATGTTTTGGCCACACGAGATACGCTTGAGACATATGTTGCAAATAGCAGCGGTGGGATCTGATGCACTCGACTCAAGAAAGGCCCACACCAAAGAACTTTTGGAATAACGGGCAGAGGACGCGCCGTGCACAGGCGGAGCTCTGCGGTGTGATTCCGTCGGTGTGCTGCCCTTACGCTGGCCCCCGGAGGGCATCCTGCCTCGTTGGAGATGTGCCTCCTCCTCATCCTCCTCCTCTCTCCTATCAGGCACCCATGTGGAGTCAGTGACCTCATCATCCCCTCCCTCCTCATCACTGGAGCCAATCTGGCAGTATGCTGCAGCTGCTGGAACATGACTGCCAGATTTCTGTCCTTCTTGAGCATCCCCTCTCTCTGCGCTCACACTACTGCCTTCCTCTAGCTGGGTATCATCATCAGACCCTTCAAAACGCTGGGCATCCTCCTGGAGCATGTACCCAACACTGTGCTCAAACAGTTTGGGGGACTCCTCAGGAGGACATGGTGGGTCTAGGGAAGGAGTGACTGATGATGACATTGATACGAGGGAAGAGGACGCATTGGCAGCTGCTTTGCCAGTACCCTGAGCCTGGGTGAGAGAGGATGAGGAGGGCTCAAGTCTTCGGCATGATGCGGCTCAACACGTCCAGTTGCTGAAAATAAGGACAAGCGTGTCCCATGGCCACGTGCTGATGACAATGCACCGCGTCCACGACCAGCATTGTTGCCCCCAGACACAGAGCCTGCTTGCCCTCTTTTATTGGCTCGTGACTGTCTGCCTCTCTTTGTTGGCCTTCCAGACATTCTAATGGCCTGCAGGGAGATTGTAAAACCAGCAATACGTGGTAGAATCAGGTGTATACTGTGCAGGAGGCACCTACACCCACTGTAACTGTTAGCAGATGCCTGTCTGTGTTACACAACAGAACAACTCCACGAGCAATAAGGGGTAGCATATACTGTGCAGGAGGCACCTACACCCACTCTAACTGCTTGCAGATGCCTGTCTGTGTTACACAACAGAACAACACCACGACGAGCAATAAGGGCTAGCTTCAGGTGTATACTGTGCAGGAGGTTTAGCGAAGAATATCACTGACACTGTCCCTGCCTATCCTCCTCTGTCCCTGCACGCCAACACACTGTAAATGCACAAGGTTTCAAAGGATGTCAAAAACACTGTCCCTGCCTATCCTTCTCTGTCCCTGCACGCCAACACACTACACAAGGCCGCCACGCTGGCGGCCTTTTATAGTGTGGGGCGTGTACTAAACCCCCCTGAGCTATGATTGGCCACAGGCATCCTGCCTGTGGCCAATTATGGCTCTCCTCGCTGCCGGCGCTGTGATTGGCCAAGCATGCGGGGTCATAGTGCATGCTTGGCCAATCATCAGCCAGCAATGCACTGCGATGCCGCAGTGAATTATCGGCCGTGACGCGCCACTCGAATTTGGCACGAACGGCCCATAACATTCGATCTTCGTCGAGCGATCGAACAGCCGATGTTCGAGTCGAACGTGTGTTCGACTCAAACACGAAGCTCATCCCTACACCTGAGAAACGCATGCGTCTTGAAGCCGTCATCACCAACAAAGGATTTTGTACCAAGTATTAAATAGCGGGTTCAATACTTTTTCCAGGTGTCCTTCCATTATATTACACAGAACTTAATTTCTGAACTTATTTTTTTTTGTTATGTCTTTTGTATGTATGGATTGTATGGGTTGTTACCGACACGTGGGGAAAATTTCATGTCAATAGCACCTTTACCAATAGATTTACCAAGAAAAATGGTGACATCCTCAATACTTATTTTACCCGCTGTAAGTAATGTGAGGGGGTTAACTCGGTAGCGGGTGTGTGTGACCCCCTGGTTGGGCTCCCCACACAAAAACAGGGCCAGCAGACGGAGGTTGTGGTTTTCAAAATCAAAAGGTGCGGTTTATTTCTCTATGTACAGTGACAAAAACACAGCAAAGCCAAAAAGAAACATAAACAAAATAAATCCTGGTCAGTTTGACCTCTGACTAAACATGCAGGTTTCCTAAACTAACAACTGGGATCAGCCTGGTGCTGTCCTAGTCCCTAAGTCCCTGGTTTAGTAAAAGTCCAAACAAATAGCCACACAGGCTTTGCCTCACCGCACAGGGGTTCACTCTCCCTAGACAGTCCACACAGGTCTGGTTCCAGGCATGAGCTAACACCTAATGAATCTGGGAGTTCTTATAGAGGCCTAAATGAGCTGACAAGCTTCAGCTGGTCTCATCAACTCCCTGCCTCACGACGCCCAGCACTCTCCCTAGAGGTATGAGTCATTCATGAGCCCACTAGCCTCAGCTGGGCTTCATCAACTCCCTAGTTGTATAAGTCGGCATAAAGCCTGAATCTGGGAGAAATATATCTACCCCCCTGGATGCAACCAGGTGACTTTACCTTCCTGCTGTCACATACCCCCCCCTCTTGTTTTAACCTTGGGGTTGGAACACCAGCAATCAGGCATTCATGTACTCGAGACAAAGCATCCACATTCCCCATTTGAACGCCAGGGCGATGCTTTACTGTGAAGTTGAATTCCTGTAGGGCCAGGAACCACCTATTCACTCTTCTATTTGTCTCCTTGTTTTGAGCCATCCACTTTAACGGAGCGTGATCCGTAACCATGTCAAAGTGCCTACCTAGCAGATGGTACCGAAGGGAATCTAGAGCCCACTTCACCGCTAAACACTCCTTTTCAACCGTGGCGTAATTTACCTCATGGGACTTCAACTTCCTGCTGAGGTAAATGACTGGGTGCTCTTCCCCGTTCCAGACCTTGGACAATACTGCTCCTAACCCCACATCTGACGCATCACTTTGTACGACAAAGTCTTTAGAGAAGTCGGGTGAGTACAACACTGGCTGGCTACATAAGGCTTGTTTCAAGAATTGGAATGCTGCCTCCGCCTCGGGGGTCCATTTAATCATGACCGACCCTTTCCCTTTCGTCAGGTTGGTTAGGGGCACAGCCTTAGAAGCAAAGTGGGGAATGAAGCGCCGATAATAACCCGCGATTCCCAGAAAGGCTCGTACCTGCTTCTTGCTGTTGGGACGTGGCCAACTCTGGATGGCCTCGACTTTGTTGAGTTGGGGTTTTATTACTCCCCTGCCAATGGTGTACCCAAGATATTTGGCCTCCTCCTGCCCAATGGTACACTTCTTGGGGTTAGCCGTAAACCCCGCTTCCCGGATAGAGTCTAGGACTGCTTGCACTTTTGGCAGATGTGAGGCCCAATCTGTGCTATGGACAATTACGTCATCCAGGTAAGCCGCAGCATACTTCCGATGGGGCCTCAGTATCTGGTCCATTTTCCGCTGGAATGTGGCCGGCGCATTCTGTAACCCGAACGGCATTCTCTTATATTGGAACGCCCCGTCTGGGGTTACAAATGCGGTTTTCTCTTTGGCCGACTTGGCCAGGGGAATTTGCCAATACCCTTTTGTGAGGTCAAGAGTCGTCATGTATCGGGCTGTTCCCAGCCGGTCGATCAACTCATCTATACGTGGCATGGGGTAGGTGTCAAATTTTGTAACTTTGTTCAACTGACGAAAATCGTTACAAAATCGCCAGCTCCCATCCGGTTTAGGCACCAACACAATGGGACTAGACCAATCACTTTGGGACTCCTCTATCACCCCTAAGTTCAGCATTTTCTGTACTTCCTCCCGTATTGCCTCCCGTCGGGCCTCTGGGATCCGATAGGGTTTTAACTTCACCCTTTCACCGGGCGGGGTAATAATATCATGCTCTACCCCAGATGTTTGTCCCGGCAGCTCAGAGAACACCTCCTTGTTGCGAAGCACAAACTCCTTAACCTCCTGTTGTTGGGGTTGTGACAAGGTGGCTGCTATTCCAACCTCCGGAATCACGCAACCAGTTTGAGCTGGTGACCAAGTTTCTGCGACTAGGGACTCTCTATCCCTCCAGGCTTTCAACAGATTAACGTGATATATCTGTTCGGGCTTTCGCCTTCCTGGTTGTCTGACCTTGTAATTCACTTCGCTCACTTTTTCCATTATCTCGTAGGGGCCTTGCCATTTGGCAAGGAATTTACTTTCAACCGTAGGGACAAGTACCAATATCCTATCCCCCGGGGAAAAGGTACGGGTCTTTGCTCCACGGTTGTACACTCTCTGCTGTGCCAACTGCGCTTGGGCCAAATGTTCCTTCACGATGGGCATTACCTGTGCAATTCGATCTTGCATCAGGGCGACATGCTCAATCACACTCCTGTGGGGAGAACTCTCACTTTCCCAAGTTTCCTTGGCAATATCCAACAGCCCTCTTGGGTGTCTCCCATACAGTAACTCAAAGGGGGAGAATCCCGTAGAGGATTGGGGCACCTCCCTAATAGCAAACATCAAATAAGGAAGTAGACAGTCCCAATCCTTTCCATCTCTATCCACCACTTTCTTCAACATTTGTTTTAGGGTTTTGTTGAATCTTTCAACCAGCCCATCGGTTTGGGGGTGATACACAGATGTACGCAATTGCGTCACTTTGAGCAATTTACACAGCTCTTTCATAACCCGGGACATAAAGGGTGTACCTTGGTCCGTAAGCAGTTCTTTACAAATACCCACCCGGCTAAAAACAAGAGATAGCTCTTTGGCTATGGTTTTGGCCGAGGTATTTCTGAGAGGGATCGCTTCTGGATAACGGGTGGCATAGTCCATTATAACCAATATGTACTGGTGCCCCCTAGCGGACTTGATTATAGGACCTACCAAATCCATTGCGATTCTCTCAAACGGGACCTCAATGATGGGTAGAGGGACCAGCGGGCTACGGAAATGTGGCATCGGGGCCGACCTCTGACACACAGGGCAGGAGGAACAATAATTTTCTATGTCCTTCATCACCCCAGGCCAATAGAATCTCTGTAATACCCTCTCTCGGGTTTTCTCTGTCCCCAGATGACCTCCAAGAATGTGCCCATGGGCCAACTCCAACACCAACTTCCTGTAAGGTTTGGGCACCACAAGCTGCTCAACGGTTTCTTCTGCCCTTTTTGCCACCCGATACAGTAGGTCCTTCTCTACGCTGAAGTATGGGTAAGTGCAGGTATTATCTGGGTTCACTAACTCGCCATCTATTTCCACTACGTTTTCCCGTGCCTTTATTAGGGCGGGGTCTTTTAACTGTTCTGTGGCAAAATTTTCCCTGTGAACCTCCAGATCAGAAAACTCCACAGACGGTAGGTTTTCGTCTGAGGAGGTGGGCTCCTCTCCAGTTTCTTGAGTCTCCCCTGCCAATACTGACAAGGGAAATTCTGGAGAGTCCTCACCACTCTCAGAGGAGTTCTGGCTATCACATTCCTGGTACATAGGGGCACCAGTGGGGGGCTCAGGATCATCCCACAGTTCCCAGAACTTCGGAAAATCCCTTCCCACAATGGCATCATGCGGTAATTGAGATACTAACCCCACTGGATGAGAGAGGGTACCTTTGGGGGTCTCGAAACACACTGTAGTCACTGGATACTCTCGGGTGTCCCCATGCACACAAATAACAGCTACCTTGCTATTCCCAGAGACCTCTGTTTTAACTAATTCAGCCTTTATCAGGGTCACAAGGCTACCTGAATCCAGTAATACCACAACATTTCTACCATTAATACACATTTTGCATAAATGTTTCTCAGTTCCCTGAATGGCAGTGCATGCGACTGTCGCACACAGCGACTGACGTCTGTCCATCAGAAAGTCACATTGCATGGGTTCCTCCACAACCGGGCAATTTGCTGCAATATGTCCCGCTTGCCGGCAGCGGTAGCAAACAATCCATTTGGCTGCCTCTTGAGCCCCTGACTTCCCAGGCTGTTCTCGCCAAACTTTGGGTAGAGCTCCCACCCTCTCACTCTCTCCACCCTCACCCCTTGGAATCCTCTTATCCGCCCCTGGGGATGGTCTGGTCTTAGGGTGGAAAGTCCGAGAGTCTCTGGAAGAGGCCGTCAGGTTCTCTGTAGCCAAGTATTTCTCTACACGATCCACAAGACCACCGGCCGTCTCTGGGTCTCCATGGCTTACCCACTTTTGGATGGCAGTAGGAAGAGCTCTCAAAAACCGATCCATTACAACACGTTCCACAATCTCTGGTGCGGACAAAGTCTCTGGCTGTAGCCACTTCCTGCTCAGGTGAATGAGATCATACATTTGAGACCTGGGGGGTTTTCCAAGCTGGAAAGTCCAGTTATGCACACGCTGAGCCCGGACAGCCAGGGTGACACCCAGCCTTGCCAATATTTCAGCTTTTAGCATCACATAGTCTTTTGCTTGGTCAGGCTCTAGGTCATAGTAAGCCTTCTGCGATTCACCAGTTAACAGAGGAGCCACCAGTCCAGCCCACTGCTCCTCAGGCCACTTTTCTCTTTCAGCAGTCCTTTCAAATGTGGTCAAAAATACCTCTGGATCATCCTCTCCAGTCATTTTTGTCAATAAACGACTCACCCCAAAGGACGCGGTATTAGTGGGACGGCTTTCCTCACTGGTCTGCGGACGTTGCTGCATTACTGCTTCCATTTGTTGTAGTCTCTGCTCTTGCTTCTGTAACAGGTCTATGAAGCGGGCCTCAGATTGCTGCTGGGCTTGTTGATGAGCTTGCTGCTGGGCTGCAAGGCTCCTTTGCAAACCTGCATTTGTCTGCTGTTGATTGGCATTTGCTAGAGCCAGCTGTTTCAGTATCTCCTCCATGCTGGCTTAAAAAAAACTGCCACTGGTTCTCCACCAACTGTGAGGGGGTTAACTCGGTAGCGGGTGTGTGTGACCCCCTGGTTGGGCTCCCCACACAAAAACAGGGCCAGCAGACGAAGGTTGTGGTTTTCAAAATCAAAAGGTGCGGTTTATTTCTCTATGTACAGTGACAAAAACACAGCAAAGCCAAAAAGAAACATAAACAAAATAAATCGACGCCCAGCACTCTCCCTAGAGGTATGAGTCATTCATGAGCCCACTAGCCTCAGCTGGGCTTCATCAACTCCCTAGTTGTATAAGTCGGCATAAAGCCTGAATCTGGGAGAAATATATCTACCCCCCTGGATGCAACCAGGTGACTTTACCTTCCTGCTGTCACAGTAACTATAAATATGCAACTATATACGGTATTTATAACCATGTAACTAGTTGAATACGGGTGAGAAGGGGGATTTGCCCAGTGATTGATTGCCTTTGACATTTTTATTTACATTGTGTGTGTGTGTGTATGTATGTATATGTATATATATATATGGTATGTTATTTCATTGACTTTTATTGACTTTCATAGTGGAAGGATGTAGGTTGGTAATATTTATGATTTCGGGGTGACTCCGCTCATTCCATCTCCGGGGAGAATTACAGCGCAGAGTTCAGTATGGGATCCGTCCTAACTCATCTCACCAGACACTTCTCTCCAGCACTCTGAACATGAATTATTAACGCGGCCTGGAAGCTGTAAATAAGATCCGATAATTCAAGCACCGGGTCTAAAAGAGCTACTTTTAATAAAGAAGGACCCTGGTCAGAAAAAACAACGGCTGTGCATATCTAGGGGGGTATTTATAAGATGTTCAAATTGCCGATTGTTCAGAAAATGGCCAGTTAGAGCAGATGTGAACCCAATCCATAAAACGTTACATTGATGTCATATAACAAGTCATTTTTGTGCCAGAATCCGAACACCCTGTCTGGGTATCTCCGCCAAAACGTTGCTTCCCAAGCTCTGGAACACAAGACTAGTAAATCTGGCTATAGTTTCCCCAAGAACTAGGCAACACCAGTTTTGAAGTAAACCAGTGTAGCACACCCCCGTAGGAGCTGTTGGTTTAATTTCGGGCCTTGCACGTTACCTCAACATTCGTTGTCTAGGGGATGAGAGTCTACAGCAGGGATAAGCAATTAGCAGACCTCCAGCTGTTGCCAAACTACAAGTCCCATCATGCCTCTGCCTCTTGTTGTCATGCTTGATGCTGTCAGAGTCTTGCTATGCCTCATGGGACTTGTAGTTTGGCAACAGCTGGAGGTCCGCTAATTGCATATCCCTGGTCTACAGTAACTTCAATGTCAACACAAGTTATGAATCCTTTTTCTTCAGGCTTTATTTCCCAAAAACTTGTATGGATAGAGGGATGGAGGCTCAGGGGAAGGTTCAGGCACACACAGCAGATCACTGGGGAAAACTCCTAAGATACAAAGTCTCACTCACCACTCTCCTTCGAGTGGGTATTGCTCACCCGGATAGGCCCCTCTCACTTGGCCTAGCAGACGGGATGATGCTCGAACAGATAAGAAAGAACAGTCTCTGCCACAGACCTTTAAGATGGTTAAGTTGAACCGTTCAATTATCCTCTGCCACATGATTTTAGTACCCGGATATCCAGCCTTACGGTCTAAGAGCCTGTAACCACTTCAATACTGGGCACTTAAACCCCATTCTTACCCAGACCAATTTTCAGCTTTTGGTGCTCTCACACTTTGAATGACAATTACTCAGTCATGCAACACTGTACCCAAATAAAATTTGCGTCCTTTTTTTCACACAAATAGAGCTTTCTTTTGGTGGTATTTAATCACTAGTGGGTTTTTTATTTTTTGTGCTACAAATAAAAAAAGACCGTAAATTTTGTGAAAATTTGCCTTTTTCTTAGTTTCTGTCATAAAAGCTAGCAAATTAGTAATTTTTCTTCATAAATTTTGGTCAAAATTTATACTGCTACATATCTTTGGTAAAAATAACCCAAATTAGTGTATATTATTTGGACTTTGTGAAAGTTATAGAGTCTACAAACGATGGTGCCAATCCCTGAAAATTGATCAATCTGATCACACCTGAAGTACTGACGGCCTATTTCATTTCTTGAGATACTAACAAGTCATAAAAGTACAAATACCCCCCAAATGACCCCTTTTTAGAAAGTAGACATTCCAAGGTAATAAGTAAGTAGCATGGTGAGTGTTTTTAAGTTGTATTTTTTTTCCCACAATTCTTTGCAAAATAAAGAATTCATTTTTTTATTATTATTTTTTTTACAAAATTGTCATATTAACTGGTTATTTCTCTCACAGAGCATATGCATACAACAAATTACACCCCAAAATACATTCTGCTACTCCTCCTGAGTATGTGAATACCACATGTGTGGGACTTTTACACAGCCTGGCCACATACAAAGGCCCAACATTGAAGTAGCAGCATCAGGCGACCTATGAGCATAAATTGCACATCTCATTTCTCAACCACCTATTACACTTTTGAAGGCCCTGGAGCACCAGGACAATGGAATTGCCCACAAAGTGACCCCATTTTGAAAAGCTAACACCCCAACATATAATCTATGAGGCATAATGAGTCTTTTAAACGGTTATTTTTTTCCAGAAGTTTTGGAAAATGTGGAAAAAAAATTAAAACGCGTTTTATTTACACAAAGTTGTCCGTTTATAAAATATTTCCAACACATAGCAAATACATAGCAAAAATGACACCCCAAAATACATTCTACTACTACTCCTGAGTATGGGGATACCACATGTGTGGGACTTTTACACATCCTGGCCACATACAAAGGCCCAACATTGAAGTAGCACCATCAGGCGATCTACGAGCATAAATTGCACATCTCATTTCTCAACCACCTATTACACTTTTGAAGGCCCTGGAGCACCAGGACAATGGAATTGCCCACAAAATGACCCCATTTTGGAAAGCTAACACCCCAACGTATAATCTATGAGGCATAATGAGTCTTTTAAACGGTTATTTTTTTTTCCAGAAGTTTTTGGAAAATGTGGAAAAAAATGAAAACGCATTTTATTTACACAAAGTTGTCCATTTATAAGATATTTCCAACACATAGCAAATACATAGCAAAAATGACACCCCAGAATACATTCTGCTACTCCTCCTGAGTATGGGGATACCACATGTGTGGGACTTTTACACAGCCTGGCCATATACAGAGGCCCAACATTGAAGTAGCACCATCAGGCGTTCTAGGAGCATACATTACATATATAATTTCCAGGCAACCTATTATTTTTGAAGGCCCTTCATATTTCTAACACATAGCATGTACATACCAAGAATTACAATCCAAAATAAATTATATTGCGGAAAGGGTAAAAAAAAAGTATTACCTGTGCTTTTAGTAGTGTCCACAGAAGAGAGCACTGGTCCAGGCAGCAGTCGGGGATGTGCTTAGCGACAGCAATAGTAATTATCCATGCAGCAGGCAGGAATATTGTCTATGGTCAGCACAAGGATATTGTCAGCACAGCCAAAGCATTTGTCCATAGAAATTGTCCAGGCAGAGACAGCCAGCACAGCCATATTATTGGTCCTGGTTCACCGTTACCTGCAGACACTCATTATTGTACCGCTCTCCAGCCCTTCATAAACATACTGCCTCTTGCCACAGCTAATTATTTGCATAGTCCAGGTAGCAGGCAGTTGTGTGGTCCATTCATGCGGCAGGCAAAGGCATGATGGCAGTAAGTCAGCAGCAAGCTGTGGGCGGCAATCGGGTAAGACCTGTGCACAGGGGCACAGGGGTAGAGGCTTCGACCCACCCAAATCTCTATGAAGCCTCCGGACTCCAGACCCTAATCCGGAAATTAAACCCGAAGAAAACAAAAAAAATATTTTCTCCATCCGGAAAAACAATTCTGGAGCCCCTCACATATGTGAGACCCCTGTGTACTACAGTAGCAGGGCAACAGATCAGTCCAAGCGGTAGGCAAAAGCATAGTCCATAAAACAGGCCAGGGTCAGTTCACGTGGAAGCAGTCCAAACGGTAGGCAGAGGCATAATCACAAAACAGGCCAGGGTCAGTTTACGTGTAAGCAGTCCAAACAGTAGGCAGAGGCATAGTCAAAAAGCAGGCCAGGGTCAGTTCACGTGGAAGGCAGTGGCATGGTTATTTAGGGAAGCATGGAAAATGGTCAGCACAGATTATGAAAATGGGGGGGAAATGGTTAAAAAATGGGCTAATATTTTACGGATGTGTGATAAAATTCGAAGCATTCACCAATGCAAAGGCCAGGTTGGGAGGGACACCGGGGACAATGGTAGCTGGTATCTTTTCAAAGTCCTCCTTTGCTGCACACGCAACATCTTTTTTGCCGTCTTCGGCCTGCTTCGGATTGTGGGATGCTGCACGGGAAGTGCCATCCATGAAGTCTGCTAACAGCATCAGAGCGAAGGTTTTCTTCGGGGGTCTTTGTTGATAGATGAGGGATGTGACTACTTCTTCTGAGAATTGTAGGAGGGGGGCTGGGTTGTCTGTTGATTTGGTGTAAACTACATAGGAATTATACATGGCCAAATGGATGAGATAAATTGCTACCTTCTTGTACCAGAATCGGGACCTCCTAATGGACAAATAGGGCTGAATCATTTGATCGTTGAAATCAACCCCCCCATGTAGAGATTATAGTCCTGGACACAAGTCGGCGTTTCAATGGGACCTTGTCGTCTTCACTGAACTACAACTGCAGTGTCATCATGAATGGTGGACATCATGTGCACATCCCTGTTATCCTTCCACCTCAAGGCCAGCACTTCTTTGCACCTCAGTGTTGCTCTTTCCCCCTTTTGCAGCTTTTTGTTCACAATTGATTGTGGGAAGCCCTTCCTATTTTTCCTGGTGGTTCCGCAGGCCAGGGTTTTTTCGAGGTACAAGTGTCTGAAAATGGGCAGGCTGGTATAAAAGTTGTCCAGGTATAAATGATAGCCTTGTTTTAGAAGTGGGTAAACCAGGTCCCATACAATTTTTCCAGCTGTGCCCATGTAGGCCGGGCACTCAGGGGGCTGGAGCTGGGAATCTTTTCCTTCATATATGCGGAACGCAGAAAGATATCCCGTGACTCTCTCACAGAGCTTGTAAAATTTTACACCGGATTTGGCCTTTTTGCTAGGAATATATTGTTTTATTCCTAGCTGGCCTGAAAAGGGTACCAGGGACTCATCCATACATACTGTATATGTTTCTCGGGGACATAGAGTTCTGCAAATCGATTGGAAAGGAAATTTATCAGTGGGTGAAGTTTATACAGCTTATCGGAATCTGGATGGTTGCGGGAAGGGCACTGGGTGTTGTCATTAAAATGCAAGAATCTCATTATCATCTCATATCGGGTCCTGGGCATTACGTAAGAATACATGGGCATGTGGTAGATGGGTTTCGTGGACCAATAGGCATGTCCTTGATTTTTTTTTGTAAGCCCCATGTTTATGGTGAGGCCCAAAAACATTTTGAACTCCTCCAAATCCAAATCTCTCCACTCAAATGGATGGGCATAAGATGATTGGGGGTTGTCGGCAATATACTGCTGGGCATATAAGTTTTGTCTGGTCCACAATGAACTGCAGAATAGTGTCGGGCAAAAAAAGGTGAAAATAATCAACCTCTCTGAAATTTTGGGTGTTGGCCTGCACACCTGGCTGTGCTGTGAAAGGGGGAATAATTGGTGATACCGAGTCGGAAGGCAGCCATGTTGGGTTGGCAAGACCATCTGGCATGTATGTAGCACTGGCTCTTGGGGGACGTGACACTCCAGTAGTTGGGGGAGTTAAATTTCCTGTGCTGGTACTCGGGTGTGATGTGGCAGCCCCGGTACTGGCCCTGGGCATTTGTTCGTGGGGCCTTTCGCTGGCGGCAGCACTGGTACTGGGCCTTTGTTCCTGGGGCCTATTGCTGGCGGCGGCACTGGTACTGGGTCTTTTGCTGGTGGCAGCGCTGGTACTGGGCCTTTGTTCCCGGGGCCTATTGGTGGTGGCAGCGCTGGTACTGGGTCTTTTGCTGGTGGCAGCGCTGGTACTGGGCCTTTGTTCCCGGGACCTATTGGTGGTGGCAGCGCTGGTACTGGGCCTGGGAATATAATCCTGGTTGCTGGCGGCTGCCTGGTTTCCAGAGTGCCATGCCCTTTTAGGAGGGACCCATTCTTCATCCGAATCATTACTGTATGGGAGAAAAAGAAACCCTGGACTGCCGCACTCTGTATAGACAGTTATTTATTCCAAAATTTCAGGTAAAAAATCCAAATTCAAAATAAATCCATAAATCCAAAACAACAAATGCAGATGGTGTGCATGCAGGGAAGGGTGGCTAACGCGTTTCACGTCACGAATTGAGGCTTACTCATAGCTAGGGTGTGTGGGAATCAATAGAGGTATAAATGAAAAATAAAGTAACTTTACACCAATCAGTACTGAAAGAACACAGCTGACTGGGATAACCTTGTGTTTGATTCCGACACTCCCAAGAAAGGGTGAGGGGGGAAGGGAATAGCACTCTTTTGAAGACCATTCACAAAAATACAAAATTACAAAATGTGTATAAATTATAAACTAAACACTTAATGCTTAAACATAGACACACCAAAGTGTGTCTATATATTATTTAAAGTGAATGAATATGACAGTGATAAGTATGAATGTCAATTAATTAAGTTCAAAAAATGAACGGAAAAATCTTTTTAAATGAAAAAATAAATGAAAAGTGAAAATGTGAAAATGTTTTTTGGAGATGGTGAGCCATAGATGTAAAGATATTCATGTATGTGAAATAATTATTATGTGATATTCGTGTGAATTGAAATAATAATAATAGTAATTTACAAATACTCCAAAAAACCATAATGATGAATTAATTAATAAATAATAAATAATAAAATTTAAATGCACAAAATGTGCACAATACGTGCTACTGCCAAACAGACTGTGTGACAATTACATAGGGAAATGTGAAGAATGATAAATGTGAATAAATAAATGATAAGTGATCATGAAGGAGATATATGTGTGTGTATAAAGTGTAAAGAAATGTCCATGTATGAATGTCTATAAATGTGCTATATAACATAATATAATCCACCTTGTAATGGGTCAATGGATATAATACAATATGCCATAGAACAAAATAAACATCGATAAATCAATAAAATTTAAATAAATATCATGTGTGAATATATGCATTTACCGGAGACACATGTCTCTCCTGTATGCACACATGAACCTTGGACTTTCAACTTTAAACATAAATAAGAAATGTGTAATAAATCAGTCAGCTGTGTTCTTTCAGTACTGATTGGTGTAAAGTTACTTTATTTTTCATTTATACCTCTATTGATTCCCACACACCCTAGCTATGAGTAAGCGTCAATTCGTGACGTGAAACGCGTTAGCTACCCTTCCCTGCATGCACACCATCTGCATTTGTTGTTTTGGATTTATGGATTTATTTTGAATTTGGATTTTTTACCTGAAATTTTGGAATAAATAACTGTCTATACGGAGTGCGGCAGTCCAGGGTTTCTTTTTCTCCCATGCATCAGTGCAGAGCCAGCACCTGTGTGAGTGACCGGGCGGAAGCAGCTATTTGGTGAATTCTCAAGCTTTTGAGCGGTACGTTTTTCCTTTCCTCCGAATCATTACTGTATTCGATCGGTTCAAATTCCGAATTTGATTCGGAATCAGAATTGGAATCTGATGAGAACTCCCTGGTGCTCTCATCAGTCATGGAGAGGATCTGGAATGCCTCCTCACTGGTATAGAGTCTTTTGGACATGGCTGTGTGGCGGGTAGCTGTGCGACAGGTGACAGATGGGTAGCAGGTGACGATCACTGATGGGCTGTGCGATGGGTGGCAGGTGACGTTCACTGATAGGTGATGATGGTGTGACGGGAGATGGTCACTGATGGGTGACAGGCCACGGTCACTGATGGATGATGGGTGCACCGCTGATGGTCACTGATGGGTGAGGGGTGACAGGGCACGGTCACTGATGGGTGACGGGTGATGGGTGACAGGGCACGGTCACTGATGGGTGATGGTTGCACCGCTGATGGTCACTGATGGCAGTCTCTTATGTGGCAGGTGATATGTGACAGGGTATGGTCACTGATGGGTGACGGGTGACAGGGCACGGTCACTGATGGGTGACGGGTGACAGGGCATGGTCACTGATGGGTGACGGGCGACAGGGCACGGTCACTGATGGGTGACGGGTGACAGGGCACGGTCACTCATGGGTGACGGGGCTGATGGTCACTGATGGCAGTCTCTTATGTGACAGGGCAAGGTCACTGATGGGTGACGGGTGACAGGGCAAGGTCACTGACGGGTGACAGGGCACGGTCACTGATGGGTGACAGGGCACGGTCACTGATGGGTGACGGGGCTGATGGTCACTGATGGGTGACGGGGCTGATGGTCACTGATGGCAGTCTCTTATGTGACAGGGCAAGGTCACTGATGGGTGACGGGTGACAGGGCACGGTCACTGACGGGTGACAGGGCACGGTCACTGATGGGTGACGGGTGACAGGGCACGGTCACTGATGGGTGACGGGTGACAGGGCACGTCACTGATGGGTGACTGTTGCACCGCTGATGGTCACTGATGGCAGTCTCTTATGTGACAGGTGCACTTATGGGGTGACTGTTGGGTGACAGATGACAATTGGGGGAGGGGCGATGGGACAGGTGTGGTGTTGATGCACACACTACTGAACATAGATCTGTAACTCACTGCTCCTGGCTCTTCTCTCCTCACACTGGAAACGGTGTGTGAGGAGAAGAAGAGCTGGCAACAGTTAGTTACAAATCTTTTGTTTACATTTAGTGATCAGGCTGTGAATGGATCACAGCCGATCACATGGTACACAGCCCTGGCCAATGGCTGTGTACCATCGTCGGTGACGAGTAGTGTTTTCGGGAACACACTGTCACCGACGGACACGCGCAGCGCGCTCCCGATCTCGCGCCTGCATCGTGCAACATAGGGCAGTAGAATCTGTGATCAGCCGTGACTTTATCACGGCCGATCACGGGGTTAACCGCAACTTGACGGCGGCTGTTCACCCCTGTCAGTGACGAGCGGTGTCCCTGTTCAAAGGGAGGACGTCATATGACGTCCTCTCAGAACGAGAGCGTCCTCCGCCCGCCGTCAATAGACAGTGGGCGGTGGACAAGTGGTTAAGCCAACCCGGCAGACTGTAAGGTTACTTTAGCTATGGTGCATCCTCCAATAGGGTCACCAGGCCTTCCGCAAGATACCAGCCTTCCACTTGGTCCTCTCCTGGACAGGTCCTCCCCTGGTTTCCTCCATTGAGTGGCTTCCTCCCGCAGGACGGACAGCACAGGATCACCTTCAAAGCGTAGACCCCAGTCAGGACAACTGGGCCTACCTGGCATAGACGCAGCCTCGGGCCAACGTGGCTCCGAGGCTGAATTTCCAGTAACACATACCTTGAGCCAGGAGGGCCACGAGGCAAAGAAGAGCCCCGTAAAATGGTGTCTGCCCCTTAAGTACCCTTCCCCAGCATGCCCAGCGGGGAGACCATTCCCACTGGGCTGTTCCTGAGGGAAAGTACCCAATTCACTCTGGCCTGCTTGTATTCCAACTCTGGCCTGGATTGGTAACGCCACCCACAGGCAAACAGTGGGAAGTCCTTCCAACACAGCCATAGCCGGAACAGAGGCTGATTTAGCCTTAATTTTTTACAAAGTCTGAGCTAATACCAGCTCAGACACCCACTAAATTTAACATAGCGCCTGGTCATCAGAAGCAGGGCACTACACCAGAATAAGAACTGTTTATTTGAAATCTCACACAAAATATATACACCAGGAGGACACCCCCCCCCCCTCCCGATCATATTACCCTAACAATACAACTGTAACCAGAAACATAATTAACTAGTCATTTAAACCAGCCTAGGTGCCTAGACTATTTGGCCCTACAACAGTGAATACAAAAGGACACATTATTACAAGTATAAACACATCCCACAAGGGTAGTGTGCTAGTAGACAATACCTGAGTTAATTAGCACAAATAACAATGGGTGAAAGACCCTTAGGAGGCACACTAGACCTACTTGTAATAAACATTTAGCGGCCTCACCTCTCTCCCTTGCTTTATCGGTTATATAGCTGTTGTCTAGGGGTTCCTGGGAGAGAGAGATAATACACACCACGGCCCGTGTCCTCCCGTAACCAGGAGGTGAAGGCCAAGGATTGGGCTTTTGTGTAGGTGTCCTAGAGCCAAGTCCAGTCCTTCATCCCTGGCTCCTTTGCTTAGTAACCCGAGTTCCACACAGTGAATAGGTACAACTCAGTTTTATTCTTCTTGCCAAGCAATAAAACAATCTTTCTCCTTTTGAATAATGGGGAAACAGATCGAGGCACAATCCTTTCCCTTCTTGCTGCTGCCCACTGTGCTGTCACCAGTGGTGAATAGTCACTGCCACTGACTAGGTGATATAGAACGTGAATTACCTTCGCTCACTTTGCCCCTGTCAGGGGAAGAAATCCGTCCAAGGGAGAAATGGAGGCCTCTCCGTCACCAGCGATGCTGCGCCGGACTCTTCAGAGAAGTTACTGCGCACCGATCCTCACAAACTGAGACACGGGCACCCAAGGCGTTAGGGCCCCCTCGGATTCCTCCACCCTCGCGGAACTCAGTCAAAGGTACTGAGCCCCAGGCATCCGCCATAGTACCTCACCCCAAGCTAAAGGTGCCTGGAATGGACTCAATCTCTGCTCCACCTAGGCCAAGGGCGCCTAGGCCTGGAACACCCGAACACCAGCACCTAAGCTGAAGGTGCCTGGGTGCGGCCACCTCCTCCGACTCTCTTCCCAAAATCACGGCCTCCGCCCCTTTTATGACCTCTCCCTTTGCATCACAGCGGGTTCCCCGCCCCGCTGTACCAGCTCCAGGGGAGGACAAAAAGGCACGGTTCACGGTGTATGTTCAGCACGGGCCCAAGGCAACAGCGCCACCCAGAGACCCCACGGAACTTCACACCACCAGAGTCCTTACAAATTCAAATACCTGCTACAAACACATTATAGCAGACAACCCCAAACAGATGGCTTGCTGATGACATCAGCATCTACTAGTCTCGCCATGTGGGGCAGTCCTTGCTGGAAATGTGGCATATAGGCCCTTAACATGGATCCCAGAGTCTGTGTGTCTTGGGGAGACATGGACCTGAATCCAAAGTAACTAGACCACTCCACGGATCCCTCAGGCATTCACTTTCCAAGGAGTATTGTTCCCTTAAAAACCAGGGCCCCTAGTCAGTAGGCATGAGGCTAGCATTCAGTCCCCTCCAAAAGCCTCTGTCCCGGGTGAGTCACAATTTTAAAATCTGCAGTTTTGTATAATCTCTGGTGATCCTGTCTTGAAGGTCCTTGTTCAGGCACTTCCTGGTATAGGGTGGCGCTCCCTGTCTACCAGTTGTGCTCTTGTGTTGCCACCCTGTCACACGGGCTTCTGGTAGAGACTACAAGTGGCCGTTCCAGTGCTCTAACCTCCCTAGCGGTAATCCCGAGCGTGACTCAGGGTTGTTTTTTTATGCTAGGATCGGTAACCCCGAGTCACGCTCGGGGTAGGCATTGCAGAGCTCGCAGCGGAGTTTCCTTACCTTCTCCTGGCGATCCAGCGATGATGTCCTCTGCTGTGATCGCCAGCGAGATCTCCGGCGAGTGTCGGCACTTTCGACCCCATCTGACTTCCTAGTTCCGTTCCCTGCGAGCCGCAGCGGCGCAAGGGAGCGGAACTGGGCGGCAAATTCAAAAAGGTAAACACATAGTATACATACAGTATACTGTAATCTTACAGATTACAGTACTGTATGTAATAATTACACACCCCCTTTGTCCCTAGTGGTCTGCCCAGTGTCCTGCATGCACTTTTATATAATAAAAATCGTTCTTTCTGCCTGTAAACTGGAGATTGTCCATAGCAACTAAAAAGTGTCCCTTTATGTCAAAAGTGGTTTTAGACCAGCTAGAAAGCAGCGATAATAAATTAGAATCACTCGCAGAATTGAGCGATAGCGATTTGTGGGGAAATTCGTCAACAAACACTAAATCTAATGACAGCGACAATTCTGCAACTGAGCAAATTTCAGTGTTTTTGATTTGATTACATTATTGAATATTTTTTATTATAATTAGATTACTATTTTTTATAATTATTTATAGTTATTTATTATATTATAATTTATAATTTTGTGTTTCATATTTATCATACCCGGGATGTTTACTAGACTCTGGTTTGCTCAGGTTTAAGTAAGTAATTACTAAGAATCGCAGGCCTATAATACATAACACCAAATTTTCATGCAAAATAATTGTACCGCTTTTGGTACATAATTCCAGAAAGAATCATACCGCCAGGGAGGTTAACAAACACAATTCATTCATTAAGAGCCTGATTACATCACCCCACCACTGGCCACCCCCTGATTTTCATCATCCATCCATCTCCATCAGCCACCACCAACCACTCCTCCTCCACGTTTTCATCATCTACCCATATTCATTGTCCACCACCCCCCCCTTCCTCTACATCATCCACTCATTTTCATTGGCCACCACTGACCACCACCCCCTTTCTTCTTTGTTTACTCATCTTTATTGGTCACCACCAACCACCACCCTTCTTCATCAGGCACCATCAATCACCCCTTCTCCTTTCTTCATTATCTACTTATTATCATCCTCCACCACCACCCTCCCCCCTTCCTGGACCTGTTCATCATTCACCAATTTGTATTGGCTATCACCGACCAAACTCTCCCATTCCTCATCATCCAACCATTTTCATCGGCCACCACTGGCCACCCCTCCTTCATCATCCACTCATCTACATTGGCTAGCACTGGCCACCCCTCCTTCTTCACCTCATTCTCATTAGCCACCACTAACCGCCCCTCGCCCTTTTCCTTTATCATCCTCCTGTCTTCATCATCCACCACTGACTGCCCCCCTCGTCTTCATCACCCACCCATTTTTATTGTCCATCACTGACTACTCCCCTTTTATTGGCCACCATTGACCATCGCCACCCACTTCATCTTTTACCCATTTTCATCATCCATTACGGACCACCCCTCCCCGTTCTTCATCATCCACTTATCTTCATCAGCCACCATTGACCACCCCTCCTTCTTTATCATCCACCCATCTTTATTGGCCACCACTGACCACCCCTCCTTCTTTATCATCCACTCATCATCATCCGCCACCACTGACCACCCCTCCTTCTTTATCATCCACTCATCTTCATTGGCCACCACTGACCAACTGACCACCCCTCCTTCTTTATCATCCACTCATCTTCATCGGCCACCACTGACCACCCCTCCTTCTTTATCATCCACTTATCTTCATTGGCCACCACTGACCACCCCTCCTTCTTTATCATCCACTCATCTTCATCGGCCATCACTGACCGCCCCTCCTTCTTTATCATCCACTTATCTTCATTGGCCACCACTGACCACCCCTCCTTCTTTATCATCCACTCATCTTCATTGGCCACCACTGACCACCCCTCC
Source organism: Rana muscosa (assembly GCA_029206835.1). Classification (NCBI taxonomy): domain Eukaryota; kingdom Metazoa; phylum Chordata; class Amphibia; order Anura; family Ranidae; genus Rana; species Rana muscosa. The sequence goes on from CM055121.1 coordinate 298,750,471, forward strand.
TTCTTTATCATCCACTCATTTTTAGTGTCCACCACTGACCACCCCTCCTTCTTTAACATCCACCCATCTTCATTGGCCACCACTGACCACCCCTCCTTCTTTATCATCCACTCATCTTCATCGGCCACCACTCACCACCCCTCCTTTTTTATTATCCACTCATCTTCATCGGCCACCACTGACCACCCCTCCTTCTTTATCATCCACCCATCTTCATTGGCCACCACTGACCACCCCTCCTTCTTTATCATCCACTCATCTTCATTGGCCACCACTGACCACCCCTCCTTCTTTATCATCCACCCATCTTCATTGGCCACCAATGACCACCCCTCCTTCTTTATCATCCACTCATCTTCATCGGCCACCACTCACCACCCCTCCTTTTTTATTATCCACTCATCTTCATTGGCCACCACTGACCACCCCTCCTTCTTTATCATCCACCCATCTTCATTGGCCACCACTGACCACCCCTCCTTCTTTATCATCCACTCATCTTCATTGGCCACCACTGACCACCCCTCCTTCTTTATCATCCACCCATCTTCATTGGCCACCACTGACCACCCCTCCTTCTTTATCATCCACTCATCTTCATCGGCCACCACTGACCACCCCTCCTTCTTTATCATCCACTCATCTTCATTGGCCACCACTGACCACCCCTCCTTCTTTATCATCCACCCATCTTCATTGGCCACCACTGACCACCCCTCCTTCTTTATCATCCACTCATCTTCATCCGCCACCACTGACCACCCCTCCTTCTTTTTTATCCACTCATCTTCGGCCACCACTGACCACCCCTCCTTCTTTATCATCCACTCATCTTCATTGACCACCACTCACCATCCCTCCTTTTTTATTATCCACTCACCTTCATTGGCCACCACTCACTTCCCCTCCATTTTTATTATCCACTCACCTTCATTGGCCACCACTCACCACCCCTCCTTTTTTATTATCCACCCCCCCCCCCACATCTTCATCATCCACTCATCTTCATCAGCCACCGCTGACCACCCCTCCTTTGTCATCCACTCATCTTCATCGAACACCACTCACCACCCCTCATTTATCATCCACTCATCTTCACTGGCCACTATTGACCGACCCTCCTTCTTTATTATCCACTCATCTTCATTGGCCACCACTCATCACCCCGCCTGCTTTATCATCCACTCATCTTCATCAGCCACCACTGACCACCCCTCCTTTGCCATCCACTCATCCCCCCACCGTTTTCACCATCCACTCATCTTTATCGGCCACCACTGACCCCCACCTTTGTCATCCACTCATCTTCATTGGCCACCACTGACCACACCCCTACTTCTTCACGATCCACCCATTTTCATTAGCCACCACCAACCCCCCTCCCCCTTCTTCTTCATCTTCCTCCTATCTTCATCTTCCACCACTGGCTGCCCCCCTCCTCTTCATCATCCACCTATTTTATTTGTTTACCACTGACTACCCTCCTCCTTCTTCATCAATCATCCATCTTCATTGCCCACCATTGACAACCACCATCACCCACTTCATTATTCACCCATTACTGACCATCCTTCCCCCATCTTTATCATCCTCCCATCTTCATTGGTTACCACTGACCACCTCCCCCTTTATCATCCACCCATCCTCATCAGCCACCAAAGTTCCCAGTCCAGGAAGAATGCCCGCCCCCCTCACCACTGCCAGAGGAAGAGTAAGCTGCTGTGATGTCACCAGACTGAACAGGGTTTAAAAAACAGTAGTGTATATAAGGGGAAAGAGGTGGCGGATTTTAATGCCCGGGGGTTTGACTTTTTTTCATGGCGGAATTCTCCCAAACCCCCATTTTGGGATAATAAAATGCATCCGGCTGGATTGTGTAACATCTGAGAATAGAGGCTGACATGCGCATGTTGATTTCCTGGCCGCCAGCTCGGTGCCGTAAATGGTTTTGGGCGCCCCCTGTCTTCATGTTGCATCCTAATCCTCCATTTTCCAGGCTGCACCTCCTCATCCTCCCGCCACCACCATCCTGCGCTCATCTCCTAAAATACACAAAACTGTGACTGTACAGAGTCCCATCGGGGGCCACGGTAATGCGCCAAATAAAACACGCCTGCCGAGGCAATCAGTATATTTAAATAAAAGGCAGTAAAACATTCCAGAGACTTTTTTTTCCCCTCCCAGTGACAGGAATTTGTTGCTCCCCCCCCCCCCGATGATGTCTTGCCGCTTCTTAGCTTTACGACCCGGCAACGTTAACGCCTCGTGAATTTTATCTTTTAAGTTTTCCAGCCGGTGACAGTTCTATTGTTTTGTACCGAGCAGAAAAAAAATAAAACGTTGCTTTGTAATGACAGAAGACAAATAACTCGGGGAAGAGTAATGAATACAAATGGAGGGAACGTCTCGTATTGCTTCTGGGATACCTGAGAGAGAAAATACGCGGATAAAAAAGAACGCACTTTATGGGGGTTATTTACAAAGCGGCAGCTGTGCGAACGCCGAACCCAACAAATTACAAATGCAGCGGCGATTAAATCGTATGACACCGGGCTGTTATATGTTATTACCTTCCTAAAAACCTCCTTTTATGTTATTATATCGCTGCTTATAATGTCACTTATTCAAAGAGGCTTAAAGACAAACTCCATGTTACTGTACCATGGAAATGGCATCACTCCGGACATACTCCAGGTTACTGTACCATGGAAATGGCATCACTCCGGACATACTCCAGGTTACTGTACCATGGAAATGGCATCACTCCGGACATACTCCAGGTTACTGTACCATGGAAATGGCATCACTCCGGACATACTCCATGTTACTGTACCATGGAAATGGCATTACTCCGGACATACTCCAGGTTACTGTACTATGGAAATGGCATCACTCCGGACATACTCCAGGTTACTGTACCATGGAAATGGCATCACTCCGGACATACTCCAGGTTACTGTACCATGGAAATGGCATCACTCCGGACATACTCCATGTTACTGTACCATGGAAATGGCATCACTCCGGACATACTCCAGCTTACTGTACTATGGAAATGGCATCACTCCGGACATACTCCATGTTACTGTACCATGGAAATGGCATCACTCCGGACATACTCCAGTTTACTGTACCATGGAAATGGCATCACTCCGGACATACTCCAGGTTACTGTACTATGGAAATGGCATCACTCCGGACATACTCCAGGTTACTGTACTATGGAAATGACATCACTCCGGACATACTCCAGGTTACTGTACTATGGAAATGGCATCACTCCGGACATACTCCAGGTTACTGTACCATGGAAATGGCATCACTCCGGACATACTCCAGGTTACTGTACCATGGAAATTGCATCACTCCGGACATACTCCAGGTTACTGTACTATGGAAATGGCATCACTCCGGACATACTCCAGGTTACTGTATTATGGAAATGGCATCACTCCGGACATACTCCATGTTACTGTACCATGTAAATGGCATCACTCTGGACATACTCCAGGTTACTGTACTATGGAAATGGCATCACTTCGGACATACTCCATGTTACTGTACTATGGAAATGGCATCACTCTGGACATACTCCAGGTTACTGTACTATGGAAATGGCATCACTCCGGACATACTCCAGGTTACTGTACCATGGAAATGGCATCACTCCGGACATACTCCAGGTTACTGTACCATGGAAATTGCATCACTCCGGACATACTCCAGGTTACTGTACTATGGAAATGGCATCACTCCGGACATACTCCAGGTTACTGTATTATGGAAATGGCATCACTCCGGACATACTCCATGTTACTGTACCATGTAAATGGCATCACTCTGGACATACTCCAGGTTACTGTACTATGGAAATGGCATCACTCCGGACATACTCCATGTTACTGTACTATGGAAATGGCATCACTCTGGACATACTCCAGGTTACTGTACTATGGAAATGGCATCACTCCGGACATACTCCAGGTTACTGTACTATGGAAATGGCATCACTCCGGACATACTCCAGGTTACTGTACTATGGAAATGGTGCCACTTATCCAAGGGAAGACAAACTTCATGTTGCTGTCCTACGGAAGTTGCATCACTTATACTGGGGAGAATTAATGTCAACTCCAGGTGACTGTGCTATAAAAATTGTGTCACTGAAATGGTGTCACTTATTCTGGGAGGATTAAAGACAAACTCCAGGTTACTGTACTATGGAAATGGTGTCACTTATCCAAGGGAAGATTACAGACAAACTCCAGGTTACTGTCCTACGGAAATGGCATCACTTACACTGCGGAGAATTATAGACAAACAAACTGCAATTATGAAAGGCAAACTCCATGTTACTGTCCTATGGAAATGGCATCACCTATACTGGGGAGGATAAAAGACAAGCTCTGGGTTACTGTACTTCTATGGAAATGGTGTCACTAATTCGGAGAGGATGAAAGACAAACTCCAGGTGACTGCACTTCTAAAATGGCATCACTTATCCAAGGGAAGATTGCAGACAAACTCCATCTTACTGTCCTACCGCAATGACATCACTTATTCCAGGAGGATTAAAGACAAACTCCAGATGACTGTACTATAAAAATGGTGTCACTTATTCTGGGAGGATTAAAGGCAAACTCCATGTTACTGTCCTATGGAAATGGCATCACTTATACTGGGGAGGAATAAAGACAAACTCTGGGTTACTGTATTATGGAAATGATGTCACTGAAATGGTGTCACTTATTCAGAGAGGATGAAAGACAAACTCCATGTTACTGCAATTATGGAATTGGTGTCACTTAGCCAAAGGAGGAATAAATACAAACTCCAGGTGACTGTACTATGGAAATGGTGTCACTTATCCAAGGGAAGATTACAGACAAACTCCATGTTACTGTCCTACCGCAATGATGTCCCTTATTTCGGGAGGATTAAAGACAAACTCCAGGTGACTGTACTACAGGAATGGTGTCACTTAATCTGGGAAAATTAAGACAAACTCCAGGTTATTGTACTTATGAAAATTGTGTCACTAAAATGGTGTCACTTATTCTGGGAGGATTAAAAACAAACTCCAGGTTTCTGAACTATAGACAAGGTGTCACTGAAATGGTGCTACTTGTCGTGGCGAGAAATAAAGACAATCTCCAAGTGACTGTACTATGGAAATAGTGTCATTTATCCAAGGGAGGAGTACAGACAAACTCCAGGTTACTGTACTATGGAATGATGTCACCTCTCCCTCCCATGATCAGACTGTACATTGTAACTTTGTAGCAAGTCACATAGTGAGAGGCTGCTCTGTGTCAAACATTGGTGAAGACACCCAAAAACTGCACAGGCTCCAGGATTTACATGATTGCGTTTGCTCTGAGCCGGTGTCTTGCTCCATGAAGTAGATGGCGACCTTGGATGATGCCTGAGCAAAGATGGTGTCGTCTTTCTGGAGATAAAAGCAGAGAGAGGCATTGTCTGGGGGAGAAGTGTGATCTCTGTGAGAGGCAATACATACCTATAGGAATTATACTCGCATGATGTGATGAAATCAGATATTAAGGTCGCAGGAACACCCAGCCGGCTATACCGAATGTATGAAAAATTAGAACAGACGCGATGCTCTGCATCCCGATCCCGGCCTCTCTTCTTCCCGTATGATTTTCAAACAGAATTCCCCCTCGTCCTCTAATGAATATTTCCAAACGCTTAGTACATCAAAGAGGAGAAATAGGAGAAAGAAAGAAGTAAGAGAGAAATTAGAAAGGGAACAAGCTTTCCAGGCATGTCAGTATAAAATATGAATGTGAGAGATTCCCGGGGGAGCCGGATCCTTCCAGCATCGTACGGAGGATGAAAGCAGACGGATGATGTCAGGACACACTCGCTGTTTGATGATGATCAAAAGAAAACTTTCCAACATTTGTGAGTGATTGGGTTAGATTTATTCACAATCATCGGTCACTTCCAATGTATCCTTCCACTAATGTATCCTTCTCTTCCAATGTATCCTTCCTCCAATGTATCCTTCCACCAATGTATCCCTCTCTTCCAATGTATCCTTCCTCCAATGTATCCTTCCACCAATGTATCCCTCTCTTCCAATGTATCCTTCCACCAATGTATCCTTCCACCAATGTATCCTTCCACCAATGTATCCCTCTCTTCCAATGTATCCTTCTCTTCCAATGTATCCTTCTCTTCCAATGTATCCTTCCACCAATGTATCCTTCTCTTCCAATGTATCCTTCTCTTCCAATGTATCCTTCTCTTCCAATGTATCCTTCCACCAATGTATCCTTCTCTTCCAATGTATCCTTCCACCAATGTATCCTTCCACCAATGTATCCCTCTCTTCCAATGTATCCTTCTCTTCCAATGTATCCTTCTCTTCCAATGTATCCTTCCACCAATGTATCCTTCTCTTCCAATGTATCCCTCTCTTCCAATGTATCCTTCCACCAATGTATCCTTCCACCAATGTATCCTTCACCAATGTATCCCTCTCTTCCAATGTATCCTTCCACCAATGTATCCTTCCACCAATGTATCCCTCTCTTCCAATGTATCCTTCCACCAATGTATCCTTCCACCAATGTATCCTTCCACCAATGTATCCCTCTCTTCCAATGTATCCTTCCACCAATGTATCCTTCCACCAATGTATCCCTCTCTTCCAATGTATCCTTCCACCAATGTATCCTTCCACCAATGTATCCCTCTCTTCCAATGTATCCTTCCACCAATGTATCCTTCCACCAATGTATCCTTCCACCAATGTATCCCTCTCTTCCAATGTATCCTTCCACCAATGTATCCTTCCACCAATGTATCCTTCCACCAATGTATCCCTCTCTTCCAATGTATCCTTCCACCAATGTATCCTTCTCTTCCAATGTATCCTTCCACCAATGTATCCCTCTCTTCCAATGTATCCTTCCACCAATGTATCCCTCTCTTCCAATGTATCCTTCCACCAATGTATCCTTCTCTTCCATTGTATCCTTCCACCATTGTATCCCTCTCTTCCAATGTATCCTTCCACCAATGTATCCCTCTCTTCCAATGTATCCTTCTTCCAATGTATCCCTCTCTTCCAATGTATCCTTCCACCAATGTATCCTTCTCTTCCAATGTATCCCTCTCTTCCAATGTATCCTTCCACCAATGTATCCCTCTCTTCCAATGTATCCTTCCACTAATGTATCCTTCTCTTCCAATGTATCCTTCTTCCAGTGTATCCTTCCTCCAATGTATCCCTCTCTTCCAATGTATCCTTCCACCAATGTATCCTTCTCTTCCAATGTATCCCTCTCTTCCAATGTATTCTTCCACCAATGTATCCCTCTCTTCCAATGTATCCTTCCACCAATGTATCCCTCTTCCAGTGTATCCTTCTCTTCCAATGTATCCTTCTTCCAATATATCCTTCCACCAATGTATCCTTCCACCAATGTATCCCTCTCTTCCAATGTATCCTTCCACCAATGTATCCTTCCACCAATGTATCCTTCCACCAATGTATCCTTCTCTTCCAATGTATTCTTCCACCAATGTATCCCTCTCTTCCAATGTATCCTTCCACCAATGTATCCCTCTTCCAGTGTATCCTTCTCTTCCAATGTATCCTTCTTCCAATATATCCTTCCACCAATGTATCCTTCCACCAATGTATCCCTCTCTTCCAATGTATCCTTCCACCAATGTATCCTTCCACCAATGTATCCTTCCACCAATGTATCCTTCCACCAATGTATCCTTCCACCAATGTATCCTTCCACCAATGTATCCCTCTCTTCCAATGTATCCTTCCACCAATGTATCCCTCTCTTCCAATGTATCCTTCTCTTCCAGTGTATCCTTCTCTTCCAATGTATCCCTCTTCCAGTGTATCATTCTTCCAATGTATCTTTCCACCAATGTATCCCTCTCTTCCAATGTAACCCTCTTCCAATGTATCCCTCTTCCAATGTATCCCTCTTCCAATGTATCCCTCTTCCAATGTATCCCTCTTCCAATGTATTCCTCTTCCAATGTATTCCTCTTCCAATGTATTCCTCTTCCAATGTATCCCTCTCCCAATCTTCCTCTTCCCCCAATGTATCCTTCTTCCAATGTATCCTTCTTCCAATACATTCTTCTTCCAATCTTCCTTCTTCCAATGTATCCCTCTTCCAATATATCCTTTTTCCAATGTATCCTTCTTCCAATGTAATCCTTTTCCAATGTATTCCTCTTCCAATGTATCCCTCTTCCAATGTATTACTCTTCCAATGTATCCTTCTTCCAATTTATCCCTCTTCCAATGTATTCCTCTTCCAATGTATCCCTCTTCCAATGTATTACTCTTCCAATGTATCCTTCTTCCAATTTATCCCTCTTCCAATGTATTCTTCTTCCAATGTATTCCTCTTCCAATTTATCCCTCTTCCAATGTATTCCTCTTCCAATGTATTCCTCTTCCAATGTATTCATCTTCCAGTGTATTCCTCTTCCAGTGTATCCCTCTTCCAATATATTCCTCTTCCAATGTATTCTTCTTCCAATGTAGAATAGGGATTTTGATGTGCCCAGACAACAATCCAAAAGAAAAAACATCCATAAAAAACATTTTTAATTTACCATTAAAAATTAACATTTCTCAAAAACATTTGTAATTAGCTCTATTTCCAGCATGGAGAATATACAACAGAGTGCATAGAAACAAAGAGCAGGTGGATCAACGTGTTTCACCTAAGAGCTTCCTCAGGATCCACTTTGTTTTTCAATCTGTACAATTTTGTATATATATATATATACTGCTACAATATTTTATTGATTGAAAAATGAAGTGGATCTTGAGGAAGCTCTTATTGGGCGAAATGCGTAGACCCACCTGCTTGTTGTTTCTATGCACTCAGTTGTATATTCTCCATTTTGGAAATAGAGCCAATGACAAATGTTTTTAAGAAATTTACATTTTTAATGGTAAAATAAAAATGGTTTATTGGATGTTTTTTTTTTTTTTTTGGTTGTTGTCTGGGCACATCGCAATCCCTATTCCCATGCTTCCTTCCTTTTAGGAGATTAGAGAAATTCTCTGTTTTCCCCAGTGGGCACAGCAGGCATCTGACATTCTTGGGGGGCACTGATGGAGGCTGCAACACTGGAAGGGGGAGGGGGGGTGGAAATAGACGTGGTCCACCGAGGGATGCGCGTACTTCGTCTTCCACTAAAACGTGACTGCGCCGCTTTATTCAGGCCATTTTTCCTCATCGATCGGAGGGCGGATGTGCTGAGAGTCAGGGTGTCGTTTATACAAGTTATCATCAGTGCAGGACACATGTATCTGTATCAGGTCAATACGAGTATTTCTCTTTCATCGTCCTGAAAGGAACGTCCTCATTCGGCTGAGTTAATGCTCGCTGTCACCCCGCCTGCTCTCCATTAACGGCGGTTTAATATTCCGATCCACGGCGTGACCTGAGACACAGACAGAGGCACAGACACCTCCGAATAAATAAATACAATTATTCCTCCAGTATGACACAGAGATGGCAGTGAATGGGGATGTGAGGGAGACGTCCCGACATACACGGGCTACACCGAGATTAGATTAGAAGATCAATGTCCTAGATGTGTATAAAACCAAATTGCATTAAACGCGGCCTTCCAGTACTTGTCAAAGGGTGTTGTCAGGCTATTAAATGCTGTACATATATATTTTTTTTATAATGTTCAATGCTTAACAAATACTATTTGTAGGATATATACTCACCGGCCACTTTATTAGGTCCACCTTGCTACTTGCTAGTAGTGGGTTGGACCCCCATTATTAGGTCCCCCTTGCTAGTAGCGGGTTAGACCCCCTTTATTAGGTCCCCCTTGCTAGTAGTGGGTTGGACCTCCTTTATTAGGTCCCCCTTGCTAGTAGCGGGTTGGACCCCCTTTATTAGGTCCTCCTTGCTAGTAGCGGGTTGGACCCCCTTTATTAGGACCACCTTGCTAGTAGCGGGTTGGACCCCCTTTATTAGGTCCCCCTTGCTAGTAGTGGGTTGGACCTCCTTTATTAGGTCCTTCTTGCTAGTAGTGGGTTTGACCCCCTTTATTAGGTCCCCCTTGCTAGTAGTGTGTTTGACCCCCTTTATTAGGTCCTCCTTGCTAGTAGCGGGTTTGGACCCCCTTTATTAGGACCACCTTGCTAGTAGCGGGTTGGACCCCCTTTATTAGGTCCTCCTTGCTAGTAGTGGGTTTGACCCCCTTTATTAGGTCCCCCTTGCTAGTAGCGGGTTGGACCTACTTTATTAGGTCCTCCTTGCTAGTAGCGGGTTGGACCCCTTTATTAGGTCCCCCTTGCTAGTAGTGGGTTGGACCCCCTTTATTAGGTCATCCTTGCTAGTAGTGGATTGGACCCCCTTTATTAAGTCCCCCTTGCTAGTAGCGGGTTGGACCCCTTTATTAGGACCCCCTTGCTAGTAGCGGGTTGGACCCCTTTATTAGGTCCCCCTTGCTAGTAGCGGGTTGGACCCCCTTTATTAGGTCCCCCTTGCTATTAGCAGGTTGGACCCCCTTTATTAGGTCCCCCTTGCTAGTAGTGGGTTGGATCCCCTTTATTAGGTCCTCCTTGCTAGTATTGGGTTTGACCCCCTTTATTAGGTCCCCCTTGCTAGTAGCGGGTTGGACCCCCTTTATTAGGTCCACCTTGCTATTACAGGTTGGACCCTTTTTATTAGGTCCCCCTTGCTAGTAGTGGGTTGGACCCCCTTTATTAGGTCCTCCTTGCTAGAAGCGGGTTTGACCCCCTTTATTAGGTCTCCCTTGCTAGTAGTGGGTTAGACCCCCTTTATTAGGTCCCCCTTGCTAGTAGCGGGTTAGACCCCTTTATTAGGTCCCCCTTCCTAGTAGCGGGTTGGACCCCTTTATTAGGTTCCCCTTGCTAGTAGCGGGTTGGACCCCCTTTATTAGGTCCCCCTTGCTAGTAGCTGGTTAGACCACCTTTATTAGGTCCACCTTGCTAGTAGTGGGTTGAACCCCTTTATTAGGTCCCCCTTGCTAGTAGTGGGTTGGACCCCCTTTATTAGGTCCTCCTTGCTAGTAGTGGATTGGACCCCCTTTATTAGGTCCTCCTTGCTAGTAGTGGGTTGGACCCCCTTTATTAGGTCCTCCTTGCTAGTAGTGGGTTGGACCCCCTTTATTAGGTCCTCCTTGCTAGTAGCAGGTTGGACCCCCTTTATTAGGTCCTCCTTGCTAGTAGCGGGTTGGACCCCCTTTATTAGATCCCCCTTGCTAGTAGCGGGTTAGACCCCCTTTATTGGGTCCACCTTGCTAGTAGCGGGTTGGACCCCCTTTATTGGGTCCCCCTTGCTAGTAGCGGGTTGGACCCCCTTTATTAGGTCCCCCTTGCTAGTAGCGGGTTGGACCCCCTTAATTAGGTCCTCCTTGCTAGTAGCGGGTTAGACCCCCTTTATTGGGTCCACCTTGCTAGTAGCGGGTTGGACCCCCTTTATTAGATCCCCCTTGCTAGTAGCGGTTTAGACCCCCTTTATTGGGTCCACCTTGCTAGTAGCGGGTTGGACCCCCTTTATTAGGTCCCCCTTGCTAGTAGCGGGTTGGACCCCCCTTAATTAGGTCCTGTAACGGCACCCCAAGTATGAAAGGGGTTAACACCGTTAGGATATTCCCTTTCCAACCACACGACAGCCACCAGACACTCCAACCAGCTGAATAAGACCCCATACGAATGATTCTCCCCCCAGATACGAGACAACGCTCTGTATTCAAGTTCCAAAATAGGGAATGACTTTATTTTCAAAACACATGGTAACACATTTCTCTTCAAAACCCTCCCCTCCCATCCTCACAGAAGACACTTCCACATCCCATAATATGGAGCCAGCCGGTCTACCAAGCTCCAATCAACATCATCACAATGAAAGGGCCTGTAGCATAGGTGAGGCTCATTAGCATTACACAAGGAGACAGGAGACACATCAGCCTCTCTTAATTTAACCTGTTGAGTTCAGCACCAACAGAATAACTATTTACAGACCCTGGGCAATATTGGGGAATAATGTTACAGACCCATTTTAAAACAATCCCATACATTTTCTCAATGTCCATTATTTCATTGCTCACCCTGTGCTCCAAAGTGACCCCTGTCACACATCTCCCCTTTCGGCAGGAGACTAACAGAGGAGGGGAGCCCAGACGGGTTGACTCCGAAGTTAGTCCATAGTTCCATTCCTCTAATGCCTGGACAACCCATCAGCATGGCCATTTTGCTTACTGGGTCAGTAGCTGATGGTGACGTTGTAAGGTTGCAGGGCGAATAATGGAATTCAGTTCTGGAACAGTCACTTGCTTTGCTCTCTCAATGGCTCCCAAAACTTGTTGCTGATGCTCTTGGGAGAGGTAAGGTAAAAACTGGGCGCAAATCCCATTTAACCTTTTGACAATTTCAGCCTGTTTGTGCATTTCAATGTTCAAGCCATGGGACATCTCATAATACATGACGTAGTGTCGTTGCATCTCCGATTTCTCCCTGGCTAACTTGTCACATTCCAATTCTAGACTGTGATATTGAGCCTGATCTAAGGTACATGTCGGGGAAGATGGTCTTACCCAGTTCTCAGCCGCAAGCAGGCCGGTTCCAGCAGCATGGGTCTGGGCACAGGTAGTCACGGGGTTGGCTTCAGCGGGGCCCATCGGGGCGTAAGCAGAAACGAGGGGGGCCAAATCATTCCCCAGTAGTACATCCGCTGGCAAATCCTTCATCACCCCCACATTCACGTGTCCCGAACCAACCCCCCAATCCAGGTGAACACGGGCAATGGGTAGCCGGAAGACGGTGCCTCCCGCTACTCTTACGGCTACAGTGTCTCCGGTGTGTTGGCTCTCTGGGATGAGGTTCTTCTGTAGTAGGGTCAGGGTGGCACCAGTATCACGTAGGCCATTGGCTACCTTTCCATTGACCCAGACAGTCTGCCTGTGTTGCTGCCGGTTGTCCCGGTTAGCTGCTTGTATTGGATCAGCCTCGTGCAGGACACCCCAATGTTCTTCCTCCTCAACGCAGTGGACCGCAGGCATGGATGTGCGGGGGCTCCCCCTTGCTGGCTGTCTCCATGACTGGGACTGTCTGGCTGGATTCAATGGACAGTCTGGCTTTTTGTGCCCTAGCTGTTTACACCCGAGACACCTGATGGGTTGTGAGTAGCCCTGGGAGTTGAACCTGGGCTGCTGAGGATAAGTGGCCGCTGGAGGTGGTGCTGTAGGGCGATACGACTGTGGTTGGTAGGCGATAGCCGGAGGGGGTGCCGCTGATCGATAATCCACCTGAGCTGTTGTCTTGACTACAGGGTTATCCAGTTTGCGGGCATCTGTGTATTTGTCCGCCAGGCGAGCTGTTTCAGGCAAGGTGAAAGGTTTTCGGTCCCGGACCCACTCTCTGACTTCCAGGGACAGTTTGTCAAAGAAGTGCTCCAGTAGGAACACCTGCAGCACCTCTTCCCCGGATTCTGCTTGGCCCGACAGTTTCCCAGACAAAATGGTAACCCATTCCTCTGTGGGCACCCGGTGTAGGGCACATTGCCGTTCAAAATCGGCAAGGTACCCATCAATCTCCCCTTCAGTTTCAATGAAATTTTTAAAAGCAGCAAAATGTATCTTTCTCCTTTCAGTTGGTGCTGCTCTGACTTCTGCTGCTGCAGCACCTCTTTTCTGTAGCCAATTTGCATCCACAGCAACTATAACTCGGTCTATGGTCTCCGCTGTAGGGTTAGGACCATAATGTGCCAGTCTTATGTTAACAGCCCGATCAAAACTTGCCTCTTCGGGTGTCCTGTCTGTTACGCTGGGCATTTCTGTTATGTTGGGTCTTTCAGCTCCATCCATTTCGACTCGTTCTGCGATTAATGTCCCTCTTTTTAAGGTTGTTAGTCGGTCTGCCCCGATTCTCCAGTAAGTCCTTGAGGGAAGAGAGCTTTAGCCGTCCCTGCTGTGCTTCCATTGTCCTGTGTCCTCTTGTAGCTGTCCTTATAGGCTGTGGAATCATCCCACTGCTTGCCAACAATTGTAACGGCACCCCAAGCATGAAAGGGGTTAACACCGTTAGGATATTCCCTTTCCAACCACACGACAGCCACCAGACACTCCAACCAGCTGAATAAGACCCCATACGAATGATTCTCCCCCCAGATACGAGACAACGCTCTGTATTCAAGTTCCAAAACAGGGAATGACTTTGCTCACCCTGTGCTCCAAAGTGACCCCTGTCACAGGTCCCCCTTGCTAGTAGCGGGTTGGACCCCCTTTATTAGGTCCCCCTTGCTAGTAGCGGGTTGGACCCCTTTATTAGGTCCACCTTGCTATTAGCAGGTTGGACCCTTTTTATTAGGTCCCCCTTGCTAGTAGTGGGTTGGACCCCCTTTATTAGGTCCCCCTTGCTAGAAGCGGGTTTGACCCCCTTTATTAGGTCCCCCTTGCTAGTAGTGTGTTAGACCCCTTTTATTAGGTCCCCCTTGCTAGTAGCGGGTTAGACCCCTTTATTAGGTCCCCCTTGCTAGTAGCGGGTTGGACCCCTTTATTAGGTTCCCCTTGCTAGTAGCGGGTTGGACCCCCTTTATTAGGTCCCCCTTGCTAGTAGCTGGTTAGACCACCTTTATTAGGTCCCCCTTGCTAGTAGTGGGTTGGACCCCCTTTATTAGGTCCTCCTTGCTAGTAGTGGATTGGACCCCCTTTATTAGGTCCTCCTTGCTAGTAGTGGGTTGGACCCCCTTTATTAGGTCCTCCTTGCTAGTAGTGGGTTGGACCCCCTTTATTAGGTCCTCCTTGCTAGTAGCAGGTTGGACCCCCTTTATTAGGTCCTCCTTGCTAGTAGCGGGTTGGACCCCCTTTATTAGATCCCCCTTGCTAGTAGCGGGTTAGACCCCCTTTATTGGGTCCACCTTGCTAGTAGCGGGTTGGACCCCCTTTATTAGGTCCCCCTTGCTAGTAGCGGGTTGGACCCCCTTAATTAGGTCCCCCTTGCTAGTAGCGGGTTGGTCCCCCTTGCTAGTAGCGGGTTGGACCCCCTTAATTAGGTCCTCCTTGCTAGTAGCGGGTTAGACCCCCTTTATTGGGTCCACCTTGCTAGTAGCGGGTTGGACCCCCTTTATTAGATCCCCCTTGCTAGTAGCGGGTTAGACCCCCTTTATTGGGTCCACCTTGCTAGTAGCGGGTTGGACCCCCTTTATTAGGTCCCCCTTGCTAGTAGCGGGTTGGACCCCCCTTAATTAGGTCCTGTAACGGCACCCCAAGTATGAAAGGGGTTAACACCGTTAGGATATTCCCTTTCCAACCACACGACAGCCACCAGACACTCCAACCAGCCGAATAAGACCCCATACGAATGATTCTCCCCCCAGATACGAGACAACGCTCTGTATTCAAGTTCCAAAACAGGGAATTACTTTATTTTCAAAACACATGGTAACACATTTCTCTTCAAAACCCTCCCCTCCCATCCTCACAGAAGACACTTCCACATCCCATAATATGGAGCCAGCCGGTCTACCAAGCTCCAATCAACATCATCACAATGAAAGGGCCTGTAGCATACGTGAGGCTCATTAGCATTACACAAGGAGATAGGAGACACATCAGCCTCTCTTAATTTAACCTGTTGAGTTCAGCACCAACAGAATAACTATTTACAGATCCTGGGCAATATTGGGGAATAATGTTACAGACCCATTTTAAAACAAACCCATACATTTTCTCAATGTCCATTATTTCATTGCTCACCCTGTGCTCCAAAGTGACCCCTGTCACACATCTCCCCTTTCAGCAGGAGACTAACACAGGAGGAAACCCCAGACGGGTTGACTCCGAAGTTAGTCCATAGTTCCATTCCTCTAATGTCTGGACAACCCATCAGCATGGCCATTTTGCTTACCGGATCAGTAGCTGATGGTGACGTTGTAAGGTTGCAGGGCGAATAATGGAATTCAGTTCTGGAACAGTCACTTGCTTTGCTCTCTCAATGGCTCCCAAAAGTTGTTGCTGATGCTCTTGGCAGAGGTAAGGTAAAAACTGGGCGCAAATCCCATTTAACCTTTTGACAATTTCAGCCTGTTTGTGCATTTCAATGTTCAAGCCATGGGACATCTCATAATACATGACGTAGTGTCGTTGCATCTCCGATTTCTCCCTGGCTAACTTGTCACATTCCAATTCTAGACTGTGATTAGGGATGAGCTTCGTGTTCGAGTCAAACATACGTTCGACTCGAACATCGGCTGTTCGATCGTTCGACGAAGATCGAACGATTTGGGCCGTTCGCGCCAAATTCGAGTGACGTGAACGACCCACAATGCACTACGCCATCGCAGTGTCATCCTGGCGCTGTGATTGGCCAAGCATGCACTGTGACCCCGCATGCTTGGCCAATCACAGCGCCGGCAGCGAGGAGAGCAATGATTGGCCACAGGCAGGATGCCTGTGGCCAAATATTGCTGAGGGGGTTTAGTACACGCCCCACACTATAAAAGGCCGCCAGCGCGGCGGCCCTGTGTAGTGTGTTCCGGAGCAGGGAAAGAGAAGCATAGGCAGGGACAGTGTCATTTTTTTCCTTTACTAATCCTGGATTCCTTGTGTTTAGGGACAGAGAAGGATAGGTAGGGAGAGTGTCAGTGTGTTATTCTGTGCTAAACCTTGTTTGTAGGGACAGAGAAGGACAGTGAAGGAAAGTGTCAGTGTGCTATTCTGTGCTAAACCTTGTTTGTAGGGACAGAGAAGGACAGTGAGGGAAACTGTCAGTGTGCTATTCTGTGCTAAACCTTGTTTGTAGGGACAGAGAAGGACAGTGAGGGAAAGTGTCAGTGTGCTATTCTGTGCTAAACCTTGTTTGTAGGGACAGAGAAGGACAGTGAGGGAAACTGTCAGTGTGCTATTCTGTGCTAAACCTTGTTTGTAGGGACAGAGAAGGACAGTGAGGGAAAGTGTCAGTGTGCTATTCTGTGCTAAACCAATCTTTCTGAACCATATTTGAAATCCTTGAGTTTAGGGACAGAGAAGGACACTCGGGGAAACTGTCAGTGTGCTATTCTGTGCTAAACCAATCTTGCTGAACCATATTTGAAATCCTTGAGTTTAGGGACAGAGAAGGACACTCGGGGAAACTGTCAGTGTGCTATTCTGTGCTAAACCTTGTTTCTAGGGACAGAGAAGGACAGTGAGGGAAAGTGTCAGTGTGCTATTCTGTGCTAAACCAATCTTGCTGAACCATATTTGAAATCCTTGAGTTTAGGGACAGAGAAGGACACCCGGGGAAACTGTCAGTGTGCTATTCTGTGCTAAACCAATCTTGCTGAACCATATTTGAAATCCTTGAGTTTAGGGACAGAGAAGGACACTCGGGGAAACTGTCAGTGTGCTATTCTGTGCTAAACCCTGTTTGTAGGGACAGAGAAGGACAGTGAGGGAAACTGTCAGTGTGCTATTCTGTGCTAAACCAATCTTGCTGAAGCATATTGCAAATCCTTGTGTTTAGGGACAGAGAAGGATAGGCAGGGGACAGTGTCAGTGTCATTGTTGCTAAGCCTCCTGCACAGTATACACCTGAAGGTAGCCCTTATTGCTGTTTTTCCCATCTCCCTGCAGGCCATCCATTAAAATGTCTGGAAGGCAAACAAGGAGAGGCAGACAGTCAGGAGGCAAAAAAAGAGGGCAAGCAGGCTCTGTGTCTGGGGGCAACAGTGCTGGTCGTGGACGCGGTGCATTGTCATCAGCACATGGCCATGGGACACGCTTGTCCTTCTTTTCGGCAGCTGGACATGTTGAGCCACATCATGCCGAAGACTTGGTAGAGTGGATGACCAAGCCCACCTCATCCTCCTCATCCTCTCTCACCCAGGCTCAGGGTACTGGCAAAGCAGCTGCCAAAGCGTCCTCTTCTCTGGTATCAATGTCATCATCAGTCACTCCTTCCCTAGACCCACCATGTCCTCCTGAGGAGTCCCCCGAACTGTTTGAGCACAGTGTTGGGTACATGCTCCAGGAGGATGCCCAGCGTTTCGAAGGATCTGATGATGATACCCAGCTAGAGGAAGGCAGTAGCGTGAGAGCAGAGAGAGGGGATGCTCAAGAAGGACACCAATCTGGCAGTCATGCTCCAGCAGCTGCAGCATACTGCCAGATTGGCTCCAGTGATGAGGAGGGAGGGGATGATGAGGTCACTGACTCCACATGGGTGCCTAATAGGAGAGAGGAGGAGGAGGAGGATGAGGAGGAGGCACATCTCCAACGAGGCAGGATGCCCTTGGGTGGCCAGCGTATGGGCAGCACACCGACGGAATCACACCGCAGAGCTCCGCCTGTGCAGGGCGCTGCCTCTGCCCGTCATTCAAAAAGTTCTTTGGTGTGGGCCTTTTTTGAGGCGAGTGCATCAGATCGCACAGCTGCTGTTTGCAACATATGTCTCAAGCGTATATCGCGTGGCCAAAACATCAGCCGCTTGGGCACCACATGCTTGATCAGACATATGTTGACCTGCCATGCAGCTCGTTGGCAAGCCTACCTTAAAGACCCACACCAAATAACAAAGCGGACCTCTCCTTGCACCGCATCAGCTGGGATCTCCAACCCCACTATACCTTCAGTCCTCTCTGAAACCTGCACTGAGAGGAATGAAGGTGTAGAATTAGGTGTGTCACAGCCAAGTACTTGCGGCCACTCTGCTAGCAGTACACCGACGTCCGATTCTAGCAGGGAAATTTCCCTGCCCCAGCTGCTGGACCGTCGAAAGAAGTTCACTCCCAGCCATCCACATGCCCAGCGGTTGAATGCTAGCTTGGCTAAATTGCTAGCGCTTCAACTGCTGCCTTTTCAGTTGGTAGATTCGGCCCCCTTCCGTGAGTTTGTGCAATGTGCGGTTCCTCAGTGGCAGGTTCCCAAACGCCACTTTTTCTCACGGAAGGCGATTCCGGCTCTCTACAGGCATGTGGAAGGCAATGTCTTGGCCTCGCTGGACAGGGCGGTCAGCGGTAAGGTGCATATTACCGCTGACTCATGGTCCAGCAGGCATGGACAGGGACGTTACCTTTCTTTCACGGCCCATTGGGTCACTCTTTTGGCAGCTGGGAAGGATGCAGGACAAGGTGCAGTAGTGTTGGAGGTTGTTCCACCGCCACGCCTCCAAAATGCTACTACTGGTTGTGACACACCTCTCTCCTCCACCCCCTCCTCTTCTTCTTCCTCCATGGCCTCTTCCTGTGCTTTGTCCTCGGAACCAGCGGTGCTCCGTAGGCGTTCAAGGGGCTACGCAAGTACGCAGGCAAAAAGATGCCATGCCGTGCTTGCGCTGGTGTGTTTGGGGGACAGGAGCCACACTGGGGCAGAGGTCCTGTCTGCTCTGCAGGGGCAGGCCGAGAGGTGGTTGACGCCACGCCAGCTTAAGCCAGGAATGGTGGTTTGCGACAATGGCACCAACCTCCTCTCCGCCCTCCGACAGGGACAACTGACCCATGTGCCCTGTGTGGCTCACGTCCTTAACCTGGTGGTGCAGCGGTTCTTGGGCAGGTACCCGGGCTTACAGGATGTCCTGAGGCAGGCCAGGAAAGTCTGTGTGCATTTCCGCAGATCTTATAATGCCAGTGCTCGCCTGGCTGAGCTGCAAAAGGAGTTGAACCTGCCCAAGAACCGCCTTATATGTGACATGCCCACCAGGTGGAACTCAACGTTGGCCATGCTGCAGCGGCTGCACACGCAGCAGAGGGCCATCAATGAGTACCTGTGCGACTACGGCACCAGGACAGGGTCAGGGGAGCTCTGGTTTTTTTCACCACGCCAGTGGGGCATGATCAGGGATGCATGCACTGTCCTGGCACCATTTGAGGAGGCCACGAGGATGGTGAGCAGTGACAGTGCATGCATCAGTGACACTGTACCTCTTGTCCACCTGTTGGAGCACACGCTGCGTGGAATAATGGACAGGGCACTTGAGGCAGAACAGAGGCAGGAAGAGGAGGACTTCCTTGCCTCTCAAGGCCCCCTTTACCCAGACAGTGTTCCTTTTGTCCCACCCATCGCACTGGAAGAGGAGGAGGAGGAGGAGGAGGAGGAGGATTGTGTCAGCATGGAGGTGGAGGCTGGCACTCAGCATCATCAGCAGCAGCCTTTTAGGGATGATTTACAGTCCCAAGAAACCAGTGGACTTGTACGTGGCTGGGAGGAGGTGGCTGCGGATCATGTCGTCCTTAGTGACCCAGAGGACTCCGGACTGAATGCCTCAGCTAACCTACGCTGCATGGCCTCCCTGATCCTGCAAAGTCTGCGGAAGGATCCTTGTATTCTTCGGATCAAGGAGAGGGACCATTACTGGCTGGCCACTCTCCTTGATCCATGGTACAAGGGTAAGGTTGCGGACCTTATGTTACCGTCGCAGAGGGAGCAGAGGATGAGACAACTCCGGGAGGCCTTGCAGAAAGGTCTGTGCAACGCGTTCCCAGAGACTGGGAGGTTACAAACTCCTGGTCATGGATAACGAGTTGCTGAGGCTTCGGGCAGTCAAAGAAGGAGCGGTGGGGAAGGTGGCCGTCTGACCGATGCGTTCAGACAATTCTTTAGTCCGCAGCCCCAAAGTATGATCGGTTCCAGCAACCATCGCCAGCGTCTGATATACATGGTGCAGGAATACCTAGGGGCAAGGTCAGACTTGGACACTTTCCCCACCGAAAATCCTCTGGCTTACTGGGTCTTGAGGATGGATCACTGGCCAGAGCTTGCACAGTATGCAATTGAGCTACTGGCCTGTCCTGCATCCAGCGTTCTTTCAGAACGCACATTCAGTGCTGCTGGAGGATTTGTCACGGATCACAGGGTGCGCCTGTCCACCGACTCGGTTGATCGACTGACTTTCATCAAGATGAACCAGTCTTGGATCACCACTAGCTACCACACACCTGATGCTGATATAACAGACTAATTGATTTTAAAATGTCACATCCCTTCAAGACTGATGCTGATGCTGAGTGCCTGTGCTGTTATGTTGACTGGCTATCCTCCTCCTCCTCCTCAATGATCCGATTAATGATGATAGCTTGGAAGATCATTTTGGTTTATGGGTGCCGCCACCAGTGGCTAAGGCCCAATTTTTCAGCCCCTGTTTAACAGGGGCGTGTAATTACAATTTTTGATGCAATACTTTGCAACAGGGCTCATTGCTGTGCTCCAAGTACAGTATCTGTGAGGGGTTGCAGTGTTGTGCCACCAGTGGCTAAGGCCCAATTTTTCAGCCCCTGTTTAACAGGGGCGTGTAATTACAATTTTTGATGCAATACTTTGCAACAGGGCTCATTGCTGTGCTCCAAGTACAGTATCTGTGAGGGGTTGCAGTGTTGTGCCGCCAGTGCCTAAGGCCCAATTTTTCAGCCCCTGTTCAACAGGGGCATGCAATTATAATTATTGATCTAATAATTCACAGCAGGGCCCATTGCTGCGCCCACCAAGAGTAACTGTCAGGCCTTACAGTGTTGTGGCACCAGCACCACCATCAAAGGCCCAATTTTTACTACAACTGTTCAACAATTATATGTTATTACAATTCCTGATATAATAGTTGACAGCAGGGCGTTCCAGCACCCACCAAGAGTAACTGTGAGTGCTTACAGTGTTGTGCCAACACCAACACCTAAGGGGCCAATTTCTGCAGAGTATATACGGCAGGTCCCTACTTTCAAACATCCAACTTACAAACGACTCCTACTTGCAAATGGAAGAAGACAACAGGAAGTGAGAGGAAATCTACCCCTAGGAAGGAAAATTCTCTCCTGTAAGAATTAATATGGGAGAAAGGTGTCTCCTCTCTACTGATGCTTTATCACCAATCCTTGTTTCAATAAAAACACCACATTTCAAAAACAGTTGTCATTGGGACGCAAAGTGAGGTGAAATGTTCTGAACAGGGGCACAGACAGCAAAACAAATGTTACAGGGGTGATAACCCTTCCCTATGTTTTCCAAAAAGCTTAAAAATAGATTTTTGGGCTGGAGCTACACTTAAACAATGTACCTGTTCAAAATTACAAACAGATTCTACTTAAGAACAAACCTACAGTCCCTGTCTTGTTTACACCGGTCTTGTTTACACCGCCTGTATACGGCTGTTCAGAGTATATAGGGCCTTTTTTATTTTGTGTTGCGGGGTTCCCCTTAATATCCATAGAAGACCCAAAGGGGCTGGTAATGGGCTGGGGTAGGGGGGGGTGTGTGATGGGGTAGCTATGCCATTTTTCTTAAAGATTTTCATCCATATTACCGGGACCAGACATTACATTAAAGCCGCAAGCAGTTTTAAATGGCTTTTTTTTCCTTTAGAAATGTCATTTTGTGCAGGGACAGTTCTAAACACGGGAAACACGTGGCACTTCGCAGGCATACTTTAGACACCCCCCAGGTACGATATTTAAAGGAATATTTGACTTTTTTTTTCACTTTATGCATCATTAAAATGACTGCTCCCGAAAAACGTCCGTTTTTAAAACTTCTTTTTGCATTGATACATGTCCCCTGGTGCAGAACCCGGGTTCCCAAACTCTGTTTAGGACAATAACATGGATAATAGTCGTTATAATTAGCACTTTAGAATTCGAACGTTCGCATCCATTGTATTTAATAGGGTTCTAATGTTCGTGCGAACTTTCGGTCTGTTCGCGGGTTCTGGTGCGAACCGAACCCGGGGGTGTTCGGCTCATCACTAACTGTGATATTGAGCCTGATCTAAGGTACATGTCGTGGGAAGATGGTCTTACCCAGTTCTCAGCCGCAAGCAGGCCGGTTCCAGCAGCACGGGTCTGGGCACAGGTAGTCACGGGGTTGGCTTCAGCGGGGCCCATCGGGGCGTAAGCAGAAACGAGGGGGGCCAAATCATTCCCCAGTAGTACATCCGCTGGCAAATCCTTCATCACCCCCACATTCACGTGTCCCGAACCAACCCCCCAATCCAGGTGAACACGGGCAACGGGTAGCCGGAAGACGGTGCCTCCCGCTACTCTTACGGCTACAGTGTCTCCGGTGTGTTGGCTCTCTGGGATGAGGTTCTTCTGTAGTAGGGTCAGGGTGGCACCAGTATCACGTAGGCCATTGGCTACCTTTCCATTGACCCAGACAGTCTGCCTGTGTTGCTGCTGGTTGTCCCGGTTAGCTGCTTGTATTGGATCAGCCTCGTGCAGGACACCCCAATGTTCTTCCTCCTCAACGCAGTGGACCGCAGGCATGGATGTGTGGGGGTTCCCCCTTGCTGGCTGTCTCCATGACTGGGACTGTCTGGCTGGATTCAATGGACAGTCTGGCTTTTTGTGCCCTAGCTGTTTACACCCGAAACACCTGATGGGTTGTGAGTAGCCCTGGGAGTTGAACCTGGGCTGCTGAGGATAAGTGGCCGCTGGAGGTGGTGCTGTAGGGCGATACGACTGTGGTTGGTAGGCGATAGCCGGAGGGGGTGCCGCTGATCGATAATCCACCTGAGCTGTTGTCTTGACCACAGGGTTATCCAGTTTGCGGGCATCTGTGTATTTGTCCGCCAGGCGAGCTGCTTCAGGCAAGGTGAAAGGTTTTCGGTCCCGGACCCACTCTCTGACTTCCAGGGACAGTTTGTCAAAGAAGTGCTCCAGTAGGAACACCTGCAGCACCTCTTCCCCGGATTCTGCTTGGCATCCAGCGACCCAGTGGGATGCAGTGCGGTGTAGGCGGCATGCCCACTCGGTATACGAGTCTCCAGTCTGCTTGCTCGCCTCTCGGAACCGCCTTTGATATGCCTCCGGTGTGACAGCATACCTGGCCAAAAGTGCTTCTTTTACCAGTCCATAGTTCATAATATCCTCGTCTGGGATGGCCCTGAACGCTTCACTGGCCCGGCCGGACAGTTTCCCAGACAAAATGGTAACCCATTCCTCTGTGGGCACCCGGTGTAGGGCACATTGCCGTTCAAAATCGGCAAGGTACCCATCAATCTCCCCTTCAGTTTCAATGAAATTTTTAAAAGCAGCAAAATGTATCTTTCTCCTTTCAGTTGGTGCTGCTCTGACTTCTGCTGCTGCAGCACCTCTTTTCTGTAGCCAATTTGCCTCCACAGCAACTATAACTCGGTCTATGGTCTCCGCTGTAGGGTTAGGACCATAATGTGCCAGTCTTATGTTAACAGCCCGATCAAAACTTGCCTCTTCGGGTGTCCTGTCTGTTACGCTGGGCCTTTCGGTTATGTTGGGTCTTTCAGCTCCATCCATTTCGACTCGTTCTGCGATTAATGTTCTCTTTTTAAGGTTGTTGGCCGGTCTGCCCCGGTTCTCCAGTAAGTCCTTGAGGGAAGAGAGCTTTAGCCGTCCCTACTGTGCTTCCATTGTCCTCTGTCCCCTTGTAGCTGTCCTTATAGGCTGTGGAATCATCCCACTGCTTGCCAACAATTGTAACGGCACCCCAAGTATGAAAGGGGTTAACACCGTTAGGATATTCCCTTTCCAACCACACGGAAGCCACCAGACACTCCAACCAGCCGAATAAGACCCCATACGAATGATTCTCCCCCCAGATACGAGACAACGCTCTGTATTCAAGTTCCAAAATAGGGAACTTGACTTTATTTTCAAAACACATGGTAACCCATTTCTCTTCAAAACCCTCCCCTCCCATCCTCACAGAAGACACTTCCACATCCCATAATCCATAATATGGAGCCAGCCGGTCTACCAAGCTCCAATCAACATCATCACAATGAAAGGGCCTGTAGCATAGGTGAGGCTCATTAGCATTACACAAGGAGACAGGAGACACATCAGCCTCTCTTAATTTAACCTGTTGAGTTCAGCACCAACAGAATAACTATTTACAGATCCTGGGCAATATTGGGGAATAATGTTACAGACCCATTTTAAAACAATCCCATACATTTTCTCAATGTCCATTATTTCATTGCTCACCCTGTGCTCCAAAGTGACCCCTGTCACAGGTCCCCCTTGCTAGTAGCGGGTTGGACCCCCTTTATTAGGTCCCCCTTGCTAATAGCGGGTTAGACCCCCTTTATTAGGTCCCCCTTGCTAGTAGCGGGTTGGACCCCCTTAATTAGGTCCCCCTTGCTAGTAGCGGGTTGGACCCCCTTAATTAGGTCCCCCTTGCTAGTAGCGGGTTGGACCCCCTTTATTAGGTCCCCCTTGCTAGTAGCGGGTTGGACCCCCTTTAAGGTAAAAAAACACAGTGGGGTCACTAGGGTTGGTGTTACCTGGTGCAGTAAAACCAGGTGACACCCCACCCCCACATTGGGCTCTCTCCTGTCTAGTGCATGGGGGGGGGGGGTCACCTGGTTTTACTGCACCAGAGGCGGCAGCAGATGATCATGCTGCGCACCCCAAACCGACCCCTTTAAATGATAAGGTCGCTGCAGCCGCACCGATCTGTGCACGGTCACGGATGGGGGTGTCACCCCTCTGGCGGGTGTCCGCACCCCCAAAGCGACGTCACTGCAAAAAAAAAAAAGATATAATAGCAGTGCCCTCCAGCCCCCCTTACTAACACATACAGTGCCACAAAAAAGTATTCATACCCCTTGAAATTTTGTCCTATTAAAACCAAAAAGGTAAATGTATTTTATTGGGATTTTATGTGATAGACCAACACAAAGTTTTGCTAGCATTGTGGATTTTATAGTGTGTCAGCTGTCACCTTTTAATAATAAAAATAAAAAAAACTGGGAAAGCTTTATTGTTCAGGACAAGCAACACAAAGTCAGGCTGGGACCTTGTGGGAAAAACTCATCATTGGAGGGAGTCCTAGGTGGGGCTTTGTGCTACCCGTCCAGAACAATCAAGTTTTGCTAACATTGGATTTTTACAGTGGGTCAACTGTTACTTTTTATTTTTTTAACCACTTCAGCCCCGGACCATTTTGCTGGTCAAAGACCGGGCCACTTTTTGTGATTCGGTTCTGCGTCGCTTTAACTGACAATTGCGCGGTCGTGCAACGTGGCTCCCAAACAAAATTTACGTCCTTTTTTTCCCCACAAATAGAGCTTTCTTTTGGTGGTATTTTATCACCTCTGCGGTTTTTATTTTTTGCGCTATAAACAAAAATAGAGCGACAATTTTGAAAAAATTTCAATATTTTTTTACTTTTTGATATAATAAATATCCCCCAAAAATATATAAAAAAACTTTTTTTTCCACAGTTTAGACCGATACGTATTCTTCTACCTATTTTTGGTAAAAAAAATCGCAATAAGCGTTTATTGATTGGTTTGCGCAAAAGTTATAGCGTCTACAAGTTTTATGGCATTTTTATTAATATTTTTTTTTTTTACTAGTTATGGTGGCGATCAGCGATTTTTATTGTGACTGCGACATTATGGCAGACACATCGGACACGTTTGATGCTATTTTGGGGCCATTGTCATTTATACAGTGTTCAGTGCTATAAAAATGCACTGATTACTATGAAAATGACACTGGCAGTGAGTGGGGTTAACCACTAGGTGGAGCTGTAGGGTTTAAGTCAGTGCTAGTGAGTGATTCTTACTGTTAGGGGGCGTGGCTACACGTGTCACGTCACTGATGACCGTTCCCGATCACGGGGAACGGTCATCAGTGACAGTGTCACTAGGCAGAATAGGGGAATGCCTTGTTTACAAAGGCATTCCCCTGTTCTGCCCTTGCCGACCGCAATCGCAGGCCTCCCGGAAACATCGAGTTTTGCCCAGAAGGTCCCAGCCTGGGTTTGTGTTGCTTGTCCTGAACAATAAAGCTTTACCAGCTTTTTTTTAAATAAAAAACAAACAAAAAACTGGTAAACCTTTATTGTTCGGGACAAGCAACACAAAGCCAGGCTGGGACCTTGTGGGCAAAACTCGTCATTAGAGGGAGTCCTAGGTGGGGCTTTGTGCTACTCATCCAAAATAGGGATGAGCTTTATGTTCGGGTCGAACATGAGTTTGTCTCGAACATCGGCCGTTCGACGAATAGCGAACAATTTGGAGTGTTCGCGGCAAATTCGAAAGCCGCCGAACACCCTTTAAAGTCTATGGGAGAAATCAAAAGTGCTAATTTTAAAGGTTAATATGCAAGTTATTGTCATAAAAAGTGTTTGGGGACCCGGGTCCTGCCCCAGGGGACATGTATCAATGCAAAAAAAGTTTTTAAAACAGCATTTTTTTCGGGAGCAGTAATTTTAATAATGCTTAAAGTGAAACAATAAAAGTGAAATATTCCTTTAAATTTCGTACCTGGGGGTGTGTATACAGTATGCCTGTAAAGTGGCGCATGTTTCCCGTGTTTAGAACAGTCCCTGCACAAAATGTCATTTCTGAAGGAAAAAAAGTAATTTAAAACTACTATAATGAATTGTTGGGTCCCGGCAATGCAGATAAAAGTAATTGAAAAAAAAAACGGCAGTCAATTACAAGGCCCTTTGGGTCTGGTATGAATATTAAGGGGAACCCTGAACCAAAAAAAAAAATGCTTGGGGGTCCCCCCAAATTCCATATCAGACCCTTCAGGTCTGGTATGGATATTAAGGGGAACCCTGCGCCAATGTTTTAAAAAAATGGCGTAGGGGTCCCCCTCAAAATCCATACCAGATCCTTCAGGTCTGGTATGTATTTTAAGGGGAACCCTGTGCCAAAATTAAAAAAAATATTCCGTGGGGTTCCCCCCAAAAATCCATACCAGACCCTTATTTGAGCACGCAACCTGGCAGGCTGCAGGAAAAGAGGGGGGACGAGAGAGCACCCCCCCACCCTCCTGAACCATACCAGGCCACATGCCCTCAACATGGGAAGGATGTTCCCATGTTGATGGGGACAAGGGCCTCATCTCCACAACTCTTGCCCGGTGGTTGTGGGGGTCTGCAGGCAGGGGGCTTATCGGAATCTGGAAGCCCCCTTTAAAAAAGGGGACTCCCAGATCCCGCCCCCCCATGTGAATTAGTAAGGGGTACCCCTACCATTTCACAAAAAAAAAGTGTCAAAAATGTTAAAAACCACAGTACACAGCTTGGGGACAAGTCCTTTATTGAAAAGAAAAAAAAAAGAAAAAAAAATCCAGTCTCGATCTCCAGCAATGTAATCCAGTCTCGATCTCCAGCCAAGTAAATACATTCTAAATCTCCAGCGAGGATACGACGCCGGCACGATCCTGCCTCCATGGGAGGCACCCGACGAATGACACGCTCCAGCCTGACAGCTCTTATATAGCTGAGGGCAGGGCCACCCATCAGTGCGCGGGTGACCCCACCCCCTCTGATGCAACGGGGAAAGCCCGGGGTTACCAAGTGACATGTACGGGTCACCCCGCCCCCTCTGACACAACGGGAAACCTGCATTGTGTCAGATGGGGGCGGGGTCACCCGTACATGTCACTGGGTAACCCCCAGGCTTTACCTGTTGCGTAAGAGGGGGCGGGGTCACCCGCACACTGACGGGTGGCCCCGCCCTCAGCTATATAAGAGCTGTCAGGCTGGAGCGCGTCATTCGTCGGGTGCCTCCCGTGGAGGCAGGATCGCGTCGGCGTCGTGTCCTCGCTGAAGATTTAGAATGGATTTACATTGCTGGAGATCGAGACTGGATTACATCGCTGGAATTCTTTTTTCTTTTTTTTTTTTCAATAAAGGACTTGTCCCCAAGCTGTGTAATGTGGTTTTTAACATTTTTGACACTTTTTTTTGTGAAATGGTAGGGGTACCCTTACCAATTCACTTAAGGGGGGGCAGGGATCTGGGAGTCCCCTTTGTTAAAGGAGGTTTCCAGAATCCGATAAGCCCCCCACCCGCAGACCCCCACAACCACCGGGCAAGGGTTGTGGGGATGAGGCCCTTGTCCCCATCAACATCCTCCCCATGTTGAGGGCATGTGGCCTGGTACGGTTCAGGAGGGGGGGCACTCTCTCTTGTCCCCCCCCTCTTTTCCTGCGGCCTGCCAGGTTGCGTGCTCGGATAAGGGTCTGGTATTGATTTTTTGGGGGAACCCCACACCATTTTTTTTTATTTTGGCGCGGGGTTCCCCTTAAAATCCATACCAGACCTGAAGGGCCTGATATGGAATTTGGGGGGGATCCCCACGCATTTTTAAAAAAAAAATGGGTTCAAGGTTCCCCTTAATATTCATACCAGGCTCAAAGGGCTTAGTAATGGACTGGGGGGGACCCATGCCATTTTTTTTCAATGACTTTTATCTGTATTGCCGGGACTCGGCAATTCATTATAGCCACGAGTAGTTTTAAATTACTTTTTTTTCCTTTAGAAATGACATTTTGTGCAGGGACTATTATAAACATGGGAAACATGCTCTACTTTAAAGGCATACTATACACACCCCCAGGTACGAAATTTAAAGGAATATTTCACTTTTATTGTTTCACTTTAAGCATTATTAAAATCACTGCTCCCGAAAAAACTGCAGTTTTTAAACTTTTTTTTGCATTGATACATGTCCCCTGGGGCATGACCCGGGTCCCCAAACACTTTTTAGGACAATAACTTGCATATTAACCTTTAAAATGAGCACTTTTGATTTTTCATGTTCGTGTCCCATAGACGTTAACGGGGTTCGAACAAAATTTTTGCCTGTTCGCATGTTCTTCTGCAAACCGAACCGGGGGGTGTTCGGCTCATCCCTAATCCAGAACAATAAAGTTTTGCTAACATTAGATTTTGGGTTCTACAGTGTGTCAATGGTTACTTTTAATAATAAAAAAAAAAAAGCCAGGCTGGGATCTTGTGGACAAAACTCGTCATTAGTGGGAGTCCTAGGTGGGGCTTTGTGCTACTCGTCAAGAACAATAAAGTTTTGCTAACATTGAATTTTGGATTTTACAGTGTGTCAACTGCTACTTTTTAACAAAAAAAAAAAAAAAAAAACTGGTAAAGCTTTATTGTTCAGGACAAGCAACACAAAGCCAGGCTGGGACCTTGTGGGAAAAACTCATCAACTGTTATTTTTCAAATTTTTATTTTTTTATTTTTTTATACATTTTTGGGACTTTTATAAAAATGCACATGAAATGCATGCACACGTACAATGAAAAAACGCGCAGTGGATGTGCATTTTCTAGGGTGAATGGGCCCCTAAAGTGACCCTGTCTCCAAGCCACGCCATACCTGTAAAAGGGCGAATATCCTGGATAGTGATGAGCCGAACACCCCCGGGTTCGGTTCGCACCAGAACCCGCGAACGGACCGAAAGTTCGCACGAACATTAGAACCCTATTAAATACAATGGATGCGAACGTTCGGATTCTAAAGTGCTAATTATAACGACTATTATGCATGTTATTGTCCGAAACAGAGTTTGGGAACCCGGGTTCTGCACCAGGGGACATGTATCAATGCAAAAAGAAGTTTTAAAAACGGACGTTTTCCGGGAGCAGTCATTTTAATGATGCATAAAGTGAAAAAAAAAAAAAGTCAAATATTCCTTTAAATATTGTACCTGGGGGGTGTCTAAAGTATGCCTGCGAAGTGCCACGTGTTTCCCGTGTTTAGAACTGTCCCTGCACAAAATAACATTTCTAAAGGAAAAATAAGCCATTTAAAACTGCTTGCGGCTTTAATGCAATGTCTGGTCCCGGTAATATGGATGAAAATCTTTAAGAAAAATGCCATAGCTACCCCATCAACCCCCCCCCCCCCCACCCCAGCCCATTACCAGCCCCTTTGGGTCTTGTATGGATATTAAGGGGAACCCCGCACACAAAATAAAAAAGGCCCTATATACTCTGAACAGCCGTATACAGGCGGTGCATACAAGGCAGGGACTGTAGGTTTGTTCTTATGTAGAATCTGTTTGTAATTTTGAACAGCTACATTGTTTAAGTGTAGCTCCAGCCCAAAGACCTATTTTTAAGCTTTTTGGAAAACATAGGGAAGGGTTATCACCCCTGTAACATTTGTTTTGCTGTCTGTGCCCCTGTTCAGAACATTTCACCTCACTTTCCGTCCCAATGACAACTGTTTTTGAAATGTGGTGTTTTTATTGAAACAAGGATTGGTGATAAAGCATCAGTAGAGAGGAGACACCTTTCTCCCATATTAATTCTTACAGGAGAGAATTTTCCTTCCAAGGGGTAGATTTCCTCTCACTTCCTGTTGTCTTCTTCCGTTTGCAAGTTGGATGTTTGAAAGTAGGGACCTGCCGTATATACTCTGCAGAAATTGGCCCCTTAGGTGTTGGTGTTGGCACAACACTGTAAGCACTCACAGTTACTCTTGGTGGGTGCTGGAACGCCCTGCTGTCAACTATTATATCAGGAATTGTAATAACATATAATTGTTGAACAGTGGTAGTAAAAATTGGGCCTTTGATGGTGGTGCTGGTGCCACAACACTGTAAGGCCTGACAGTTACTCTTGGTGGGCGCAGCAATGGGCCCTGCTGTGAATTATTAGATCAATAATTATAATTGCATGCCCCTGTTGAACAGGGGCTGAAAAATTGGGCCTTTGGTGGTGGTGGTGGTGGTGGTGGTGTTGACACAACACTGTAAGGCCTGACAGTTACTCTTGGTGGGCGCAGCAATGGGCCCTGCTGTGAATTATTAGATCAATAATTATAATTGCATGCCCCTGTTGAACAGGGGCTGAAAAATTGGGCCTTTGGTGGTGGTGGTGGTGGTGGTGGTGGTGTTGACACAACACTGTAAGGCCTGACAGTTACTCTTGGTGGGCGCAGCAATGGGCCCTGCTGTGAATTATTAGATCAATAATTATAATTGCATGCCCCTGTTGAACAAGGGCTGAAAAATTGGGCCTTAGGCACTGGTGGCACAACACTGCAACCCCTCACAGATACTGTACTTGGAGCACAGCAATGAGGCCTGTTGCAAAGTATTGCATCAAAAATTGTAATTACACGCCCCTGTTAAACAGGGGCTGAAAAATTGGGCCTTAGCCACTGGTGGCGGCACCCATAAACCAAAATTATCTTCCAAGCTATCATCATTAATTGGATCATTGAGGAGGAGGAGGAGGATAGCTAGTCAACATAACAGCACAGGAACTCAGCATCAGCATCAGTCTTGAAGGGATGTGACATTTTAAAATCAATTAGTCTGTTATATCAGCATCAGGTGTGTGGTAGCTGGTGGTGATCCAAGACTGGTTCATCTTGATGAAAGTCAGTCGATCAACCGAGTCGGTGGACAGGCGCACCCTGTGATCCGTGACAAATCCTCCAGCAGCACTGAATGTGCGTTCTGAAAGAACGCTGGATGCAGGACAGGCCAGTAGCTCAATTGCATACTGTGCAAGCTCTGGCCAGTGATCCATCCTCAAGACCCAGTAAGCCAGAGGATTTTCGGTGGGGAAGGTGTCCAAGTCTGACCTTGCCCCTAGGTATTCCTGCACCATGTATATCAGACGCTGGCGATGGTTGCTGGAACCGATCATACTTTGGGGCTGCGGACTAAAGAATTGTCTGAACGCATCGGTCAGACGGCCACCATCCCCACCGCTCCTTCTTTGACTGCCCGAAGCCTCAGCAACTCGTTGTCCAGGACCAGGAGTTTGTAACCTCCCAGTCTCTGGGAACGCGTTGCACAGACCTTTCTGCAAGGCCTCCCGGAGTTGTCTCATCCTCTGCTCCCTCTGCGACGGTAACATAAGGTCCGCAATCTTACCCTTGTACCGTGGATCAAGGAGAGTGGCCAGCCAGTAATGGTCCCTCTCCTTGATCCGAAGAATACGAGGATCCTTCCGCAGACTTTGCAGGATCAGGGAGGCCATGCAGCGTAGGTTAGCTGAGGCATTCAGTCCGGAGTCCTCTGGGTCACTAAGGACGACATGATCCGCAGCCACCTCCTCCCAGCCACGTACAAGTCCACTGGTTTCTTGGGACTGTAAATCATCCCTAAAAGACTGCTGCTGATGATGCTGAGTGCCAGCCTCCACCTCCATGCTGACACAATCCTCCTCCTCCTCCTCCTCCTCCTCCTCTTCCTGTGCGATGGGTGGGACAGAAGGAACACTGTCTGCGTAAAGGGGGCCTTGAGAGGCAAGGAAGTCCTCCTCTTCCTGCCTCTGTTCTGCCTCAAGTGCCCTGTCCATTATTGCACGCAGCGTGTGCTCCAACAGGTGGACAAGAGGTACAGTGTCACTGATGCATGCACTGTCACTGCTCACCATCCTCGTGGCCTCCTCAAATGGTGCCAGGACAGTGCATGCATCCCTGATCATGCCCCACTGGCGTGGTGCAAAAAACCCGAGCTCCCCTGACCCTGTCCTGGTGCCGTAGTCGCACAGGTACTCATTGATGGCCCTCTGCTGTGTGTGCAGCCGCTGCAGCATGGCCAACGTTGAGTTCCACCTGGTGGGCATGTCACATATAAGGCGGTTCTTGGGCAGGTTCAACTCCTTTTGTAGCTCAGCCAGGCGAGCACTGGCATTATAAGATCTGCGGAAATGCACACAGACTTTCCTGGCCTGCCTCAGGACATCCTGTAAGCCCGGGTACCTGCCCAAGAACCGCTGCACCACCAGGTTAAGGACGTGAGCCATACAGGGCACATGGGTCAGTTGTCCCTGTCGGAGGGCGGAGAGGAGGTTGGTGCCATTGTCGCAAACCACCATTCCTGGCTTAAGCTGGCGTGGCGTCAACCACCTCTCGGCCTGCCCCTGCAGAGCAGACAGGACCTCTGCCCCAGTGTGGCTCCTGTCCCCCAAACACACCAGCGCAAGCACGGCATGGCATCTTTTTGCCTGCGTACTTGCGTAGCCCCTTGAACGCCTACGGAGCACCGCTGGTTCCGAGGACAAAGCACAGGAAGAGGCCATGGAGGAAGAAGAAGAGGAGGGGGTGGAGGAGAGAGGTGTGTCACAACCAGTAGTAGCATTTTGGAGGCGTGGCGGTGGAACAACCTCCAACACTACTGCACCTTGTCCTGCATCCTTCCCAGCTGCCAAAAGAGTGACCCAATGGGCCGTGAAAGAAAGGTAACGTCCCTGTCCATGCCTGCTGGACCATGAGTCAGCGGTAATATGCACCTTACCGCTGACCGCCCTGTCCAGCGAGGCCAAGACATTGC
Source organism: Rana muscosa (assembly GCA_029206835.1). Classification (NCBI taxonomy): domain Eukaryota; kingdom Metazoa; phylum Chordata; class Amphibia; order Anura; family Ranidae; genus Rana; species Rana muscosa. The sequence goes on from CM055121.1 coordinate 298,784,477, forward strand.
CTTCCACATGCCTGTAGAGAGCCGGAATCGCCTTCCGTGAGAAAAAGTGGCGTTTGGGAACCTGCCACTGAGGAACCGCAAATTGCACAAACTCACGGAAGGGGGCCGAGTCTACCAACTGAAAAGGCAGCAGTTGAAGCGCTAGCAATTTAGCCAAGCTAGCATTCAACCGCTGGGCATGTGGATGGCTGGGAGTGAACTTCTTTCGACGGTCCAGCAGCTGGGGCAGGGAAATTTGCCTGCTAGAATCGGACGTCGGTGTACTGCTAGCAGAGTGGCCGCAAGTACTGGGCTGTGACACACCTAATTCTACACCTTCATTCCTCTCAGTGCAGGTTTCAGAGAGGACTGAAGGTATAGTGGGTTTTGAGATCCCAGCTGATGCGGTGCAAGGAGAGGTCCGCTTTGTTCTTTGGTGTGGGTCTTTAAGGTAGGCTTGCCAACGAGCTGCATGGCAGGTCAACATATGTCTGATCAAGCATGTGGTGCCCAAGCGGCTGATGTTTTGGAAACGCGATATACGCTTGAGACATATGTTGCAAACAGCAGCTGTGCGATCTGATGCACTCGCCTCAAAAAAGGCCCACACCAAAGAACTTTTTGAATGACGGGCAGAGGCAGCGCCCTGCACAGGCGGAGCTCTGCGGTGTGATTCCGTCGGTGTGCTGCCCATACGCTGGCCACTCAAGGGCATCCTGCCTCGTTGGAGATGTGCCTCCTCCTCATCCTCCTCCTTCTCCTCTCTCCTATTAGGCACCCACGTGGAGTCAGTGACCTCATCATCCCCTCCCTCCTCATCACTGGAGCCAATCTGGCAGTATGCTGCAGCTGCTGGAGCATGACTGCCAGATTGGTGTCCTTCTTGAGCATCCCCTCTCTCTGCTCTCACGCTACTGCCTTCCTCTAGCTGGGTATCATCATCAGACCCTTCGAAACGCTGGGCATCCTCCTGGAGCATGTACCCAACACTGTGCTTAAACAGTTCGGGGGACTCCTCAGGAGGAGGACATGGTGGGTCTAGGGAAGGATTGACTAATGAAGATAATGATACCAGAGAAGAGGACGCTTTGGCAGCTGCTTTGCCAGTACCCTGAGCCTGGGTGAGAGAGGATGAGGAGGATGAGGTGGGCTTGGTCATCCACTCTACCAAGTCTTCGGCATGATGTGGCTCAACATGTCCAGCTGCCGAAAAGAAGGACAAGCGTGTCCCATGGCCACGTGCTGATGACAATGCACCGCGTCCACGACCAGCACTGTTGCCCCCAGACACAGAGCCTGCTTGCCCTCTTTTTTTGCCTCCTGACTGTCTGCCTCTCCTTGTTTGCCTTCCAGACATTTTAATGGATGGCCTGCAGGGAGATGGGAAAAACAGCAATAAGGGCTACCTTCAGGTGTATACTGTGCAGGAGGCTTAGCAACAATGACAATGTCCCCTGCCTATCCTTCTCTGTCCCTAAACACAAGGATTTGCAATATGCTTCAGCAAGATTGGTTTAGCACAGAATAGCACACTGACAGTTTCCCTCACTGTCCTTCTCTATCCCTACAAACAAGATTTAGCACAGAATAGCACACTGATAGTTTCCACGAGTGTCCTTCTCTGTCCCTAAACTCAAGGATTTCAAATATGGTTCAGCAAGATTGGTTTAGAACAGAATAGCACACTGACACTTTCCCTCACTATACCTCTCTGTCCCTAAACTCAAGGATTTCAAATATGGTTCAGCAAGATTGGTTTAGAACAGAATAGCACACTGTCAGTTTCACTCACTGTCCTTCTCTGTCCCTACAAACAAGATTTAGCACAGAATAGCACACTGATAGTTTCCACGAGTGTCCTTCTCTGTCCCTAAACTCAAGGATTTCAAATATGGTTCAGCAAGATTGGTTTAGAACAGAATAGCACACTGACACTTTCCCTCACTGTACCTCTCTGTCCCTAAACTCAAGGATTTCAAATATGGTTCAGCAAGATTGGTTTAGAACAGAATAGCACACTGACACTTTCCCTCACTGTCCTTCTCTGTCCCTACAAACAAGGTTTAGCACAGAATAACACACTGACACTCTCCCTACCTATCCTTATTTGTCCCTAAACACAAGGAATCCAGGATTAGTAAAGGAAAAAAAATGACACTGTCCCTGCCTATGCTTCTCTTTCCCTGCTCCGGAACACACTACACAAGGCCACCGCGCTGGCGGCCTTTTATAGTGTGGGGCGTGTACTAAACCCCCTCAGCAATAATTGGCCACAGGCATCCTGCCTGTGGCCAATCATTGCTCTCCTCGCTGCCGGCGCTGTGATTGGCCAAGCATGCGGGGTCACAGTGCATGCTTGGCCAATCACAGCGCCTGGATGACACTGCGATGGCGTAGTGCATTGTGGGCCGTTCGCGTCACTCGAATTTGGCGCGAACGGCCCAAATCGTTCGATCTTCGTCGAACGATCGAACAGCCGATGTTCAAGTCGAACGTATGTTCGACTTGAACACGAAGCTCATCCCTAATCCTGGAGGTAAGGACGAATACCCGGCTTACTAGAGGAAGGTTGGACTCACTATAAAAGGAGCAGCAAAATAAAAAAAATAAAAAAAAACTATTTCGTCTGGAGTGCCGTGATAGACGGCGTATTATTCACCATTAAATATTTATTATTGCAACTTTATGGCGCGGCTCCGGTTCACCGCCCACGTTAATTGTTAAATATTGCCTAATAACGGCCGAGCGCTTATTGTAAGGAAATGGAGTTGCTGCGCTTTTTGTGCTCTAATTATATTTTGCTGTTAACAAGGGAACGCGCGTTCTCCAATCCGCCGCTACTAATAATTAGTAAATTGGCCCAAGTAGATGATAAAGACGCGATGAATATTGAAGGATTGTTATTGCTTTGTTCATTACATGATGTGAGTTGGCGGCAGAACAAAATATTTTATTTTATTTTTTTGTAGGGGGGGGGCAGAGAATGTGATCGGGTGGAATGGATGGTAATTACAGGAGATACGGGTCAGCATTAGGAATATTCCTCTGTACCGTCTCCTGTTCTTTCCTACTGCCCCCTGAATATGGCGCTCGCCGTAATTGCCATAAGGCCGCAGGGAGGGAGAGGCCATAAAGAGTCTGCAGGAAATTAAAGATTTAAATACAATGTTGCACTTTCTAGAAGAAGAGAAAAAATAAATAAAAAAAAAGATGAAAAGAAAAAATAAGTGTTATCAGCACAATTCTTTTTTTTATATTTAAAGGAAACTTGTAGTGAGTGAGATATGCAGGGTCCGCCATTGCTGACCTCTTCTTCTGAAAATGCTGGATGCCTGGCTGTCATGCTCATCCAGTTGCTTTAATATTTTTTCACTGACCTTGAGCCAGTAGACAACTGTAGAAATGATTTAACCACTCCGGAAGGTTTTACCCCCCCCCTCCCCTTCATGACCAGGCCATTTTTTGCTATTCAGCACTGCGCTACTTTAAATAGGAAGTAAACCCTCTTTTTATTATTTTTACAAAGACACCCTGCAAGGCAAAGGCATAATGAGCTGGTATGCATAGCATACTAGCTCATTATGAAGTGCCGTATATACTCGAGTATATGCCGACCCGAATATAAGCCGAGGCACCTAATTTTACCACAAAAAAATGGGAAAATTATTGACTCGAGTATAAGCCTAGGGTGTCCATCTGCATGCCTCACTGTGCCTCACTGTGTCTCACTGTGCCCATGCCTCACTGTGCCCATGCCTCACTGTGCCTCACTGTGTCTCACTGTGCCCAAGCCTCACTGTGCCCATGCCTCACTGTGCCCATGCCTCACTGTGCCCATGACTATACTGACGTTTAACATGGGAGTCTATGGAAGGGGTGCCCGGCTTTGAAAAATTGGTGCTCCCCGGCCGTAAGTCCCATAGACAAAAAAAATTGTACACTTATAGAGGAGCAATGGGGCTACATGTGTGCCGAGTTTCGGGTCATGGGGACGTACGACCGGCCAGTAACGGGTCCCCAATATCACTGGAGAAATTACTGTTTAACATGGGAGTCTATGGAAGGGGTGCCCGGGTTTTGAAAACTCGGTGCTCCCCGGCCGTAGGTCCCCTGGACAACAAGCTTTGCACACTCGTAGAGGAAGAGTGACGCTAAATGTGTGCTAAGTTTGGGGTCCAGGGAACCTACGGCTGGCCGGTACCGGGTCCCCAAAGTCCGGGAGATCAGGCGCAAAAAGGTGACTCGAGTATAAGCCGAGGGGGGCATTTTCAGCACAAAAAAATGTGCTGAAAAACTCGGCTTATACTCGAGTATATATGGTACTTACCTGAGATCCAAGCCCCCACAGCTGTGCTCGGACACCTCCTCCCTCGGCGCCATCTCTCCAGGGCTCACTTCCGCATATCGCGGCTTCGGCGCTGTGACTGGTCGAAGCCGCGATGAAGTCACTCCCGCACATGCGCGCCGGTGCCGACACTTACGGATTCCCATCACGGCTTCTTCACTCTCTCAGTGCGCCTGCGCGCCGTTGTCTACGGCGTATGTGCCGTAAACAACGGTGTCTTTCTTTTGCAAATATCTCCTAAACCGTGTTGTGACCTCACAAATGCGCTTCCGGAAGAATAGTCAAATATTTTCATAGACAAACTCCTAAACCTTGTGGACTGCCTTCCCAGAAGAGTTGAAGCTGTTATAGCTGCAAAGGGTGGGGCCAACTCAATATTGAACCCTCCGGACTAAGAGTGGGATGCCATTAAAGTCCATGTGCGTGTAAAGGCAGGCGTCCCAATACTTTTGACAACATCACGTATTTTATATTCTTGGGATCAGATTCACTTTAACAGTTACTCTTCCCTATAAAAAAGTCTGCTCTCCCCACACACCAAAGTCGCACTCTCCATTCCCAGCAGGGGTGGATTAATTGGACTGGGGGCCCCTAAGCACTTTCCAGTTTATGGGCCCCCTGCCAGTTTAATGGGACGATGTGTAAAGCTTAATGTACACAGAACTGGCTTGAAACGTTCTGCAGGATTCTTCTGAAAGCCGTGTTTGAATTCTGAGTTGGATCTTATGCAGCATTGCACTCTATACACACGACTCATAAGACGGGGGCAGATAATATGGATACGAGGCTTCCAGCCAGGTGCATGGAGTGTGCATACACCGCTTTACCGAGAGCAACACAAAGACCGCCATCGCTCATCACCTCTCCCAAAAAGTCTACAGAATTGCAAAGCTGAAAATTAGTTAGTGCAAGATGCATTGAAGTGCCTCTCTCAGCCGCCCCCCCACAGCCCCCCGATTTGCTCCAACTATAATGGACCACTGCTAAAGGCAGAAGATATCTGTTGACCTGAAATGCACCTGGCTGCTGAATCCTGTAGGGCAGCGGTCCCCAACCTTTTTGGCCCAATTTCGTGGCAGCCAATTTTGCTAGTGACCAGGGGGGCAGGGCCTTCACTTAGTCAGTCCTCAGCTCCTCTTCACATCACAACCCCCCTTTACAACACAGTCCCCCCCCCCTTATATAAGTGTCCACAATACCCCTTTACATCACATTTCCCCCTTTAAAGCAGTTCCCCTTTACATCACAGTGCCCCATCATAGTGCCCCTTCACAGTGCAGTCCCCTTTATATCAGAGTGCCTCTAGCAATTACAGCCCTCCCCCATCACAGTGCCCCTTCACAGTGCAGTCCCCTTTATATCAGAGTGCCTCTAGCAATCACAGCCCCCATCACAGTGCCCCTTCACAGTGCAGCCCCCTTTTTATCAGAGTGCCTCGAGCAATCACAGCCCCCCCATCACAGTGTCCCTTCACAGTGCAGCCCCCTTTATATCAGAGTGCCTCTAGCAATCACAGCCCCCCCATCACACTTCAGTGCCCCCTCACAGTGCAGTCCCCTTTATATCAGAGTGCCTCTAGCAATCACAGCCCCCCCCCATCACAGTGCCCCCTCACAGTGCAGTCCCCTTTATATCAGAGTGCCTCTAGCAATAACAGCCCCCCCCCCATCACAGTGCAGTCCCCTTTATATCAGAGTGCCTCTAGCAATCACAGCCCCCCCCCATCACAGTGCCCCTTCACAGTGCAGCCCCCTTTTTATCAGAGTGCCTCTAGCAATCACAGCCCCCCCATCACAGTGTCCCTTCACAGTGCAGCCCCCTTTATATCAGAGTGCCTCTAGCAATCACAGCCCACCCCCATCACACTTCAGTGCCCCCTCACAGTGCAGTCCCCTTTATATCAGAGTGCCTCTAGCAATAACAGCCCCCCCATCACAGTGCAGTCCCCTTTATATCAGAGTGCCTCTAGCAATCACAGCCCCCCCCATCACAGTGCCCCTTCACAGTGCAGTCCCCTTTATATCAGAGTGCCTCTAGCAATCACAGCCCCCCTATCACAGTGCAGTCCCCTTTTTATCAGAGTGCCTCTAGCAATCACAGCCCCCCCCATCACAGTGCCCCTTCACAGTGCAGTCCCCTTTATATCAGAGTGCCTCTAGCAATCACAGCCCCCCCCCCCCCATCACAGTGCCCCTTCACAGTGCAGTCCCCTTTATATCAGAGTGCCTCTAGCAATCACAGCCCCCCCATCACAGTGCAGTCCCCTTTTTATCAGAGTGCCTCTAGCAATCACAGCCCCCCCATCACAGTGCCCCTTCACAGTGCAGTCCCCTTTTTATCAGAGTGCCTCTAGCAATCACACCCCCCCCATCACAGTGCCCCTTCACAGTGCAGTCCCCTTTATATCAGAGTGCCTCTAGCAATCACAGCCCCCCCATCACACTGCAGTCCCCTTTTTATCAGAGTGCCTCTAGCAATCACAGCCCCCCCCCCACATCACAGTGCCCCTTCACAGTGCAGTCCCCTTTTTATCAGAGTGCCTCTAGCAATCACAGCCCCCCATCACAGTGCCCCTTTACAGTGCAGTCCCCTTCATATCAGGGTGCCTCTAGCAATCACAGCCCCCCCATCATAGTGTCCCTTCACAGTGCAGTCCCCTTTATTTCAGAGTGCCTCTAGCAATCACAGCCCCCCCATCACAGTGCCCCTTTACAGTGCAGTCCCCTTTATATCAGGGTGCCTCTAGCAATCACAGCCCCCCCATCATAGTGCCCCTTCACAGTGCAGTCCCCTTTATATCAGAGCCCCTCTAGCAATCAGAGCCCCCCCCCATCACAGTGCCCCTTCACAGTACAGTCCCCTTTATATCAGAGTGCCTCTAGCAATCACAGCCCCCCCATAACAGTGCCCCTTCACAGTGCAGTCCCCTTTATATCAGAGTGCCTCTAGCAATCACAGCCCCCCCCCATCACAGTGCCCCTTCACAGTGCAGACCCCTTTTTATCAGAGTGCCTCTAAAATTAGTTAGTGCAAGATGCATTGAAGTGCCTCTCTCAGCCGCCCCCCCACAGCCCCCCGATTTGCTCCAACTATAATGGACCACTGCTAAAGGCAGAAGATATCTGTTGACCTGAAATGCACCTGGCTGCTGAATCCTGTAGGGCAGCGGTCCCCAACCTTTTTGGCCCAATTTCGTGGCAGCCAATTTTGCTAGTGACCAGGGGGGCAGGGCCTTCACTTAGTCAGTCCTCAGCTCCTCTTCACATCACAACCCCCCTTTACAACACAGTCCCCCCCCTTATATAAGTGTCCACAATACCCCTTTACATCACATTTCCCCCTTTAAAGCAGTTCCCCTTTACATCACAGTGCCCCATCATAGTGCCCCTTCACAGTGCAGTCCCCTTTATATCAGAGTGCCTCTAGCAATTACAGCCCTCCCCCATCACAGTGCCCCTTCACAGTGCAGTCCCCTTTATATCAGAGTGCCTCTAGCAATCACAGCCCCCATCACAGTGCCCCTTCACAGTGCAGCCCCCTTTTTATCAGAGTGCCTCTAGCAATCACAGCCCCCCCATCACAGTGTCCCTTCACAGTGCAGCCCCCTTTATATCAGAGTGCCTCTAGCAATCACAGCCCCCCCATCACACTTCAGTGCCCCCTCACAGTGCAGTCCCCTTTATATCAGAGTGCCTCTAGCAATCACAGCCCCCCCCCATCACAGTGCCCCCTCACAGTGCAGTCCCCTTTATATCAGAGTGCCTCTAGCAATAACAGCCCCCCCCATCACAGTGCAGTCCCCTTTATATCAGAGTGCCTCTAGCAATCACAGCCCCCCCCCCATCACAGTGCCCCTTCACAGTGCAGCCCCCTTTTTATCAGAGTGCCTCTAGCAATCACAGCCCCCCCATCACAGTGTCCCTTCACAGTGCAGCCCCCTTTATATCAGAGTGCCTCTAGCAATCACAGCCCACCCCCATCACACTTCAGTGCCCCCTCACAGTGCAGTCCCCTTTATATCAGAGTGCCTCTAGCAATAACAGCCCCCCCATCACAGTGCAGTCCCCTTTATATCAGAGTGCCTCTAGCAATCACAGCCCCCCCCATCACAGTGCCCCTTCACAGTGCAGTCCCCTTTATATCAGAGTGCCTCTAGCAATCACAGCCCCCCTATCACAGTGCAGTCCCCTTTTTATCAGAGTGCCTCTAGCAATCACAGCCCCCCCCATCACAGTGCCCCTTCACAGTGCAGTCCCCTTTATATCAGAGTGCCTCTAGCAATCACAGCCCCCCCCCCATCACAGTGCCCCTTCACAGTGCAGTCCCCTTTATATCAGAGTGCCTCTAGCAATCACAGCCCCCCCATCACAGTGCAGTCCCCTTTTTATCAGAGTGCCTCTAGCAATCACAGCCCCCCCATCACAGTGCCCCTTCACAGTGCAGTCCCCTTTTTATCAGAGTGCCTCTAGCAATCACACCCCCCCCATCACAGTGCCCCTTCACAGTGCAGTCCCCTTTATATCAGAGTGCCTCTAGCAATCACAGCCCCCCCATCACAGTGCAGTCCCCTTTTTATCAGAGTGCCTCTAGCAATCACAGCCCCCCCCCCCCACATCACAGTGCCCCTTTACAGTGCAGTCCCCTTTATATCAGGGTGCCTCTAGCAATCACAGCCCCCCCATCATAGTGCCCCTTCACAGTGCAGTCCCCTTTATATCAGAGCCCCTCTAGCAATCAGAGCCCCCCCCCATCACAGTGCCCCTTCACAGTACAGTCCCCTTTATATCAGAGTGCCTCTAGCAATCACAGCCCCCCCATAACAGTGCCCCTTCACAGTGCAGTCCCCTTTATATCAGAGTGCCTCTAGCAATCACAGCCCCCCCCCCATCACAGTGCCCCTTCACAGTGCAGACCCCTTTTTATCAGAGTGCCTCTAGCAATCACAGCCCCCCCCATCACAGTGCCCCTTCACAGTGCAGTCCCCTTTATATCAGAGTGCCTCTAGCAATCACAGCCCCCCCCCATCACAGTGCCCCTTCACAGTGCAGTCCCCTTTATATCAGAGTGCCTCTAGCAATCACAGCCCCCCCCATCACAGTGCCCCTTCATAGTGCAGTCCCCTTTATATCAGAGTGCCTCTAGCAATCACAGCCCCCCCCCATCACAGTGCAGTCCCCTTTTTATCAGAGTGCCTCTAGCAATCACAGCCCCCCCCCCACATCACAGTGCCCCTTCACAGTGCAGTCCCCTTTTTATCAGAGTGCCTCTAGCAATCACAGCCCCCCATCACAGTGCCCCTTTACAGTGCAGTCCCCTTCATATCAGGGTGCCTCTAGCAATCACAGCCCCCCCATCATAGTGTCCCTTCACAGTGCAGTCCCCTTTATTTCAGAGTGCCTCTAGCAATCACAGCCCCCCCATCACAGTGCCCCTTTACAGTGCAGTCCCCTTTATATCAGGGTGCCTCTAGCAATCACAGCCCCCCCATCATAGTGCCCCTTCACAGTGCAGTCCCCTTTATATCAGAGCCCCTCTAGCAATCAGAGCCCCCCCCCATCACAGTGCCCCTTCACAGTACAGTCCCCTTTATATCAGAGTGCCTCTAGCAATCACAGCCCCCCCATAACAGTGCCCCTTCACAGTGCAGTCCCCTTTATATCAGAGTGCCTCTAGCAATCACAGCCCCCCCCCATCACAGTGCCCCTTCACAGTGCAGACCCCTTTTTATCAGAGTGCCTCTAAAATTAGTTAGTGCAAGATGCATTGAAGTGCCTCTCTCAGCCGCCCCCCCACAGCCCCCCGATTTGCTCCAACTATAATGGACCACTGCTAAAGGCAGAAGATATCTGTTGACCTGAAATGCACCTGGCTGCTGAATCCTGTAGGGCAGCGGTCCCCAACCTTTTTGGCCCAATTTCGTGGCAGCCAATTTTGCTAGTGACCAGGGGGGCAGGGCCTTCACTTAGTCAGTCCTCAGCTCCTCTTCACATCACAACCCCCCTTTACAACACAGTCCCCCCCCCTTATATAAGTGTCCACAATACCCCTTTACATCACATTTCCCCCTTTAAAGCAGTTCCCCTTTACATCACAGTGCCCCATCATAGTGCCCCTTCACAGTGCAGTCCCCTTTATATCAGAGTGCCTCTAGCAATTACAGCCCTCCCCCATCACAGTGCCCCTTCACAGTGCAGTCCCCTTTATATCAGAGTGCCTCTAGCAATCACAGCCCCCATCACAGTGCCCCTTCACAGTGCAGCCCCCTTTTTATCAGAGTGCCTCTAGCAATCACAGCCCCCCCATCACAGTGTCCCTTCACAGTGCAGCCCCCTTTATATCAGAGTGCCTCTAGCAATCACAGCCCCCCCATCACACTTCAGTGCCCCCTCACAGTGCAGTCCCCTTTATATCAGAGTGCCTCTAGCAATCACAGCCCCCCCCCATCACAGTGCCCCCTCACAGTGCAGTCCCCTTTATATCAGAGTGCCTCTAGCAATAACAGCCCCCCCCATCACAGTGCAGTCCCCTTTATATCAGAGTGCCTCTAGCAATCACAGCCCCCCCCCATCACAGTGCCCCTTCACAGTGCAGCCCCCTTTTTATCAGAGTGCCTCTAGCAATCACAGCCCCCCCATCACAGTGTCCCTTCACAGTGCAGCCCCCTTTATATCAGAGTGCCTCTAGCAATCACAGCCCACCCCCATCACACTTCAGTGCCCCCTCACAGTGCAGTCCCCTTTATATCAGAGTGCCTCTAGCAATAACAGCCCCCCCATCACAGTGCAGTCCCCTTTATATCAGAGTGCCTCTAGCAATCACAGCCCCCCCCATCACAGTGCCCCTTCACAGTGCAGTCCCCTTTATATCAGAGTGCCTCTAGCAATCACAGCCCCCCTATCACAGTGCAGTCCCCTTTTTATCAGAGTGCCTCTAGCAATCACAGCCCCCCCCATCACAGTGCCCCTTCACAGTGCAGTCCCCTTTATATCAGAGTGCCTCTAGCAATCACAGCCCCCCCCCCATCACAGTGCCCCTTCACAGTGCAGTCCCCTTTATATCAGAGTGCCTCTAGCAATCACAGCCCCCCATCACAGTGCAGTCCCCTTTTTATCAGAGTGCCTCTAGCAATCACAGCCCCCCCATCACAGTGCCCCTTCACAGTGCAGTCCCCTTTTTATCAGAGTGCCTCTAGCAATCACACCCCCCCCATCACAGTGCCCCTTCACAGTGCAGTCCCCTTTATATCAGAGTGCCTCTAGCAATCACAGCCCCCCCATCACAGTGCAGTCCCCTTTTTATCAGAGTGCCTCTAGCAATCACAGCCCCCCCCCCCACATCACAGTGCCCCTTCACAGTGCAGTCCCCTTTTTATCAGAGTGCCTCTAGCAATCACAGCCCCCCATCACAGTGCCCCTTTACAGTGCAGTCCCCTTCATATCAGGGTGCCTCTAGCAATCACAGCCCCCCCATCATAGTGTCCCTTCACAGTGCAGTCCCCTTTATTTCAGAGTGCCTCTAGCAATCACAGCCCCCCCATCACAGTGCCCCTTTACAGTGCAGTCCCCTTTATATCAGGGTGCCTCTAGCAATCACAGCCCCCCCCATCATAGTGCCCCTTCACAGTGCAGTCCCCTTTATATCAGAGCCCCTCTAGCAATCAGAGCCCCCCCCCATCACAGTGCCCCTTCACAGTACAGTCCCCTTTATATCAGAGTGCCTCTAGCAATCACAGCCCCCCCATAACAGTGCCCCTTCACAGTGCAGTCCCCTTTATATCAGAGTGCCTCTAGCAATCACAGCCCCCCCCCCCATCACAGTGCCCCTTCACAGTGCAGACCCCTTTTTATCAGAGTGCCTCTAGCAATCACAGCCCCCCCCATCACAGTGCCCCTTCACAGTGCAGTCCCCTTTATATCAGAGTGCCTCTAGCAATCACAGCCCCCCCCCATCACAGTGCCCCTTCACAGTGCAGTCCCCTTTATATCAGAGTGCCTCTAGCAATCACAGCCCCCCCCCATCACAGTGCCCCTTCATAGTGCAGTCCCCTTTATATCAGAGTGCCTCTAGCAATCACAGCCCCCCCCCATCACAGTGCAGTCCCCTTTATATCAGAGTGCCTCTAGCAATCACAGCCCCCCCTCCCATCACAGTGCCCCTTGCAGTCATAGCCCCCTCTTTCCTTTCTTAGTTGCCTTGGCCGATTGTTAGGATTGATTTCACCCTAATTCTGGAATTTCTCCACTTCTCTCTTCTGCCACTAGATGGCCGGGTTTCTGGTCACATTAGATAAGACAAGGGCACTGCAAGGACAGATTAGGAATGAATGGAGTGTCTCAGCCAATGGGCAGGGATTTTCTTGGGTCCCTTGGCCTGCTGGGAGAACCTATTTATTTGGGTGGAGTCAGGTGATCGGGGTTCTGTGCCACCTGGACAGCTGTCTGGGTGGACGTGTGTCGTATTGCCCGGGGCTGCTAGGCTAGAGACCTGAGGCCTATCCCAGGGACATCTGGCTGCTAGGCTGTCTGAGAGCCTATCCAGAAGTAGTGTAGAGTTGGGACTGCGGGCTTGTAGTCCAACAGAAGTAACGGAACCCGTCATGGTCAGAGGTAGAAGGAAAGCTGTCTCCACACAGACTGCTAAGTGGCGCAGTTACGGTCTGGACAGGACCGCCATGTACTGCGGGTCGCTGCTCGCCTCTTGCAGTGTGGCCCGTTTATCAACAGGTCATTGATCAGTACCGGTCCACGGCTGGGGGTTGGGGACCCCTTCTGTAGTGTGATGACAGCATACAGAATGGTGTCAGCCCCGCCCAATTTTATTTTGCCTGTTGAATCAAACCCTTTTTTTCTTATGCCCACAACATAGGCACTAACTGATCTGCAGTCCAGGATGAGAACCAGGAAGGCAATCAGGCTTTTTGAGATAACACAGGACTGCTCTGAATTTCTGGCAGGATCAATGGGATTTTTTATGCACCTATTGAACAGATATAACAAAACAGTTCCAAAGTGATATCCACTTCAGCCCCGGAAAGATTTACCCCCTTCCTGACCAGAGCACTTTTTGCGATTCAGCACTGCGTTGCTTTAACTGACAATTGCGCGGTCGTGCGACGTGGCTCCCAAAACAAAATTGACGTCCTTTTTTTCCCACAAATAGAGCTTTCTTTTGGTGGTATTTGATCACCTCTGCGGTTTTTATTTTTTGCGCTATAAACAAAAATAGAGCGACAATTTTTTACTTTTTGCTATAATAAATATCCCCAAAAATATAAAAAAATAAATAAAATTTCCTCAGTTTAGTCCGATACGTATTCTTCTACATATTTTTGGTAAAAAAAAAACGCAATAAGCGTTTATTGATTGGTTTGTGCAAAAGTTATAGCGTCTACAAAATAGAGGATAGTTTTATGGCATTTTTATTAATAATTATTTTTTTTACTAGTAATGGCGGCGATCAGCGATTTTTATCGTGACTGCGACATTATGGCGGACACATCGGACACTTTTGGGACCATTGTCATTTATACAGCGATCAGTGCTATAAAAATGCACTGATTACTGTGTAAATGACACTGGCAGTGAAGGGGTTAACCAGTAGGGGGCAAGGAAGGGGTTAAGTGTGTCCTAGGGAGTGATTCTAACTGTGTGGGGGGGCTGGGCTAGCCGTGACACAATACTGATCACTGCTCCCGATTACAGGGAACAGATGATCAGTGTCCTGTCACTAGGCAGAACAGGGAGATGCTGTGTTTACACTGACATCTCCCCGTTCTTCAGCTCCGTGACACGATCGCGGGCACCCGGCGGACATCGAGTCCGTGGGTCCCGCGGGCACAGTCACGGAGCTCGCGGCAGGGGCACGCGCGCGCCCCGCGCGAAATTTAAAGTAACGGATGTATACGTTACTTTGCGCAGCCGTGCCATTCTGCCGACGTAAATGTACAGGACGCGGTCGTGAAGTGGTTAATAAATAAGAGAAAATAAGAGAAGTTTATTGTCAGGGTTTACATACAGTGTAACTAGCCACTCAGGAGCACTTAAAACTGACCTTCACCCTATATTAGACATGTGCAGTTCGTTTTGTTTCGAATTTAAATTCGGACAAATTTTTGTTATTCAGAAATTCGGATGTATCCGAATTTCGAATAGTACCGAAGTTAAACGAATCCGAAATAATGAAATTCGGATTCGGACGAAATTTTTAATTCGAATAGTTTTCGAGATCGAAAAGTTTTTGAATAGTTTTCGAATTCAAATAGTTTTCCAATTTCGAAAGAGAATAAAATAGAATAGAAAATAAAAGAATAGAATAGAATTTTTTTTTTCTATTCTATTCCTTTATTTTCTATTCTATTTTATTATTTTGGGAAGTTTTGAATTCGAAAACTATTCAAACTATTCAAACTATTCAAAAACTTTTTGAATTCGAAAGCTATTCGAAATTGATTTGAAAACGAATAAACCTAAACGAATCCCAAAAACAAATTAAACGAATGAAACAAATTTAACTAAACTAATTTATGTAAATAACGAATCGAAACTAAACTAGACTAAGCAAATTTTTTCGTTCTGCACATGTCTACCCTATATGATGATTCCTTCTCTCATATTTATCAGGCTATTCCTGACTGTTGTGCTAAAAAAGAAGATAAAAAAAAAATTCAAGAGCTGTAGCTCAGATTAGACTTATTACTTCTCTTTTTTGGCTCTGTACACAGTAGGACTCATACAAAATATGGGCATACATAAAAAAAAAAAAATGCCTGTGTTTGTGGCACGTGATCTGGCGCAGAGCGGGCGCCCTGCTGCAGTGTATGTACGGTGGGCGGTCCGCAAGTGGTTGAAATTCATTAAAGTGTATTTTTCTAAACAGATTGGGGTTGATTTACTAAAGGAAAATATACCGTGCACTGCAGTTGCTCCAGATCTTAGTAAATGAGGAAGAGTGCTGCTGATTTCTACCATCCAATCAGGTGCAGGCAAAAAATGCATTTTTCTTTGTTTTTTTTTCCTTGCACGTGATTGGGTATTCTTTCGGAAAATTAAGCTTTACCCCATTCACCCTAGGTTCACACCTTTGCGTTTTTTAGTGCGTTTTGCAGTTTGCAGAAATGCGCTACAGTCCATTTAACTTGGTTTCCTATGGTACAAGTTCACATCTATGCGTTTTGTGGCCGATGCGTTTTTGGAAAGGGTCCAGGACTTTTTTCCTGCGATTTGCGGGTAATAGACTTCAATGGAACTGCACCAGCAACGCAAGTGTTGTGTTTGTGATGCAATTTTTGATGTGTTATGCATTTTTTGTTTTAACACTGTATATAGCTGGTTGCCAAGCAGGGGGCTGGGAAACCGGCCACTGCGTCCTTAACAACCGATGAGTCATTAGCTGTCAGCGGACTTCCCCGCTGGAAGCTGAATGTAAAAAAAAATAATTGCAGTCAAAAAAGAATCGTGGAAATAAAACAGTGTGGGATTCGGAGGGGAACCCTCACGCCAAAATCAAAAAAAAATGGCATGGGGTCCCCCCCAAAATCCATACCAGACCCTTTTCCGAGCATGCTGCATGGTAGGTCAGGAAAGGGGACGAGCGAGTGTCCCGCCCCCGAACCATACCAGGCTGCATGCCCTCAACATGGGGGGTGCTTTGGGGCAAGGGGAGCTCTGCCCCCCCCGCCCCAAAGCACCTTGCCCCCATGTTGATGAGGACAAGGGGCCTCTTCCCGACAACCCTGGCTGGTGGTTGTCGGGGTCTGAAGGCGGGGGGCTTATCAGAATCTGGAAGCCTGCATTAACAAGAGGGCCATCCAGATCCCGCCCCCCCTTTTGCAAATGGGTATGGGGTACCCAACCCCATTCCCCAAAAAAACTGTGAAATGTTACCAAACTACAAGTCCTTTAGTAAATAAGACGCCAGGAGCCATCTCCTGGTTCCGTCATCTCCCGGTTCCGTCATCTCCCGGTGCCATCTTCTTCTTGTGGTGTCTTCTTCCTCGCCGCCGCCATTGTCTTCTACCTCTCTGCCACTGTCTTCTTCCTCGCCGCCACCATCATCTTCTTCCTCACCGCTGCCATATTCTTCTACCTCTCTGCCAATGTCTTCTTCCTCCTCTCCGCCGCCATCGTCTTCTTCCTCGCCGCCGCCATCGTTTTCTTCCTCACCGCCGCCATCGTCTCCTACCTCTTCGCCGCCATCTTCTTCTTCTTCCTCGCCACCCGCCGCCATCTTCTTCATCGCGGCTGATTACCCGCTAAAAAACCCTGGAAGGAAGAGGGGCGAAGATGGGTCCAGCCTCCAGCGGGGACAGCGCGGGCTTCGATTTCAGGAAAGTGGCACATAATGGACTATTATGCAATGCATTCTAGCCCATTATGCTTTTACTTTGCAAAAAAGAGGAAGTAAAACCCATTAGGGTTTACTTCCTCTTTAAGGATGCAGTGGCTGGCTTCCCGGCCCCCTCCTTAGCAACCAGCTAAATACAGTGTGTTTATAGAGAAAAAAAAAAGAAAAATGCATGAAAACTGCATGCAAAGGCGCATAAAAAGCGCAGGTTTAGAAACGCAAAACGCACTGCAAAACATGCCTGAAAAACGCATCAAGCGCAGCCGCATAGATGTGAACCTAGACTTCCTAAGCTCTGGAGCAACTGCATTTGCAATCAGGGATGCCATCAGGGGGGTACAGGCAGTACCCCTTTTTTTATTTTTATTTCTCCTTTTTTTTGTAAGGGGCCCAGAGGTCCCCAGGGGCGCGGATGGCAACCCCCCTTTTTTTATAAATTTTTTATTTTATTTTATTTTTTATTTTATTTTATTAAATTTTTTTTTTTGTAAGGGGCCCAGAGGCCCGGAGGTCCCCAGGGCCCCGGATGGCAACCCCCTTTTTTTTTTATATATTTTTTTTTGTAAGGGGCCCAGAGGTCCCCAGAGGCCCGGAGGTCTCCAGGGCCCCGGATGGCAACCCCCTTATTTTATTTTTTTATTATTTATTTATTAATTTTTTTGTAAGGGGCCCAGATGGCAACCCCCTCTTTTTTTTTTTTGTTCTTTTTTTTTCAGCAGCCCCCCCACCCAACCCCAACAATTCACTGCGGCAGCACCCCCCGCTTCTCAATTCGTGGCACCCCCCGCGCTTATCAATTCGCGGCAGCCCCCCCCCGCTTCTCAATTCGCAGCGGCAGCACCCCCCCCCCCGGTTCTCCTCTGCTCCAGGGGGCCCATGCCTGAAGCTGTGTAAGGGGCCCCAAAATTCCTGATGGCGGCCCTGCTTGCAATGCACAGTATACTTACCATGTGACATAAATTGCAACAACCACCATTTTATTCTCTATGGCCTCTGCTAAAAAAAAAAAAAATGCATATAATGTTTGGGGGTTCTACGTAATATTCTATAAAAAAAAAAATACAGATTTTTATATGTAGGAGAGTGTCAGAATAGGCCTGGTCTTCAAGTGGTTAAAGGCAAATATACTGAGACCATTGAAGAATGGCAACATTGTATTCACAGTCAGGTTGTTACATGTTCTCCTCTTTAATAAAGTATCAATGGTGATATTAATAATGATGGTTGACTTCCTGTTTAAATATTTACACTGACGATGGAAGAATACGGAATATTGAGGAATCCAGGTCCTCATTTATCAGCTGACTGTCCAGTGACTCTGCAACGTGACGAACGCAACAAATAAAGCGGCGTTCGAATGAAATGTACGTATCAAGTTAAGTGAATCGATGACCTTCTCTATAATAACGTTATATAACCGTTGTAAGCGGGATCTCTCCGCCACTCGGGGGGAAAATGAATGCAAAGTTTCAATTTTCCCTCAACATGGACGGAGCGTAATGAAACCCGTTGTTTATTTCTTTCCTTTCTCCGTATTCCTGACTCTGACGTTATTTCTTCACATTATAAAGACGAGCGGGGGAAGAAGAGTGCGTTGTTTTGTTGCACGCCTCATTAATTGCGAGTTTGGCAGGCGCTAAAACAAAAGACGTTGAAGTGGCCATCTAATTAAATCTCAGACGATTAAGAGCTCCCAAAAGCCGCGGAGAGCGAGATGTAGCCGCCATCCCAGCCAAACCAGATGGATCAAGTTAATCACATTTTAGCCCGGGCAGATTTTCTCCATTATTTCATTTTCATTTTTGAGATGGATCTTTTATGCGCAGTTTGGGTGAGACGACCAGGGCCGCCATCAGGAGTTTTGGGGCCCCTTACAAAGCTTCAGGCATGGGGCCCCCTGGGGCAGAGGAGAACGGGGGGGGGGGGGGGGTGCTGCCGCCGCAAATTGAGAAGTGGGGGGTGATGCAGAAAATTAAGGAGCGGGGGGGGGGGTGCCACGAATTGAGCAGTGGGGGGTGCCGCAAAGTGTTGAGGTCGGGGGGGGCTTTGGGTGCTGACGAAAAAAATAAAAAAGAACAAAAAAAAGGGGGGGGGGGTTGACACCCGGGGCCCTGGGGACCTCTGGGCCCCTTACAAAAAAAAAAAGGAATAAAAAAAATGATATATATATATATTTTTTTATAACTAAAAAAAAAAGTGGGGTTCCCATCCGGGGCCCCTGGAGACCCCCGGGCCTCTGGGGACCTCTGGGCTTCTTACAAAAAAAGTAAAAAAAAATAATTGAATAACATTTTTTTTTTTTTTAAATATATTTTTTTTTTTATAAAAAAAGGGGGGTTGCCATCCGGGGCCCTGGGGACCTCTGGGCCCCTTACAAAAAAATTAAAAAAAAATAATAAAAAAGAAAATGAAAAAAAAAAATATTTTTTTATAAAAAAAAAAAAAAGGGGGGGGTTGCCATCCGGGCCCCCTTAGAGGTGTACTGCCTGTACCCCCCTGATGGCGGCCCTGGAGACAACTTATGCCGCGTACACACGTTCAGAATTTCTGATGGAAAAAGTCAGACGAAATTTTTTCATCGGATATTCCGACCGTGTGTACGCCCCATCTGACTTTTTCCATCGGAAATTCCGACAGACTTAGAAAGAGAACATGTTCTCTTTTTTCCGATGGAAAAATTTTCTATCAGAATTTCCGTTCGTCTGGATGCAATTACGATGGACTAAAAACCATGCATGCTCAGAATCAAGTCGACGCATGCTCGGAAGCATTGAACTTAATTTTTCTCGGCTCGTCGTAGTGTTGTATGTCACCGCGTTCTTGGCGGTCGGAAATTTGGTGTGACAGTGTGTATTCAAGACAGCTTGAACGGAATTCCGTCGGAAAAAATCCGTCGGAGTTTATTCTAACGGAAAATCCAACCGTGTGTACGGAGCATAAGTCGGGGTAATAACCCGGTGTGACTCGAGAAAACCGATGATGACTTCTCTAATAATAAAAAGTAATCTACAGACTCAGCGAGAGTTATAGACGGGCTGGGTGACGCGACGCAGCGGCGGCGGCGGCGGCGTGCAAATAATTGCACAGAGCAGTTTGAGTTTGTAGAAAAGATCTCAAAGAGAGAAAACTCTTCAAAAACCATCATCTGAACTCCTGACTGTCTGCAGACGCGGCTGATTTCCTGCGTTCCGTGAATCGTCAGCATTTCCGCGCTCTAAATCTGCTTCACTCTTCAATGGAGCCTCTGCTGAAATATATATATAGACGGCCATGACCGTCCACCATCCCCGGCTGTCAGAATTCCTGATCAGAATATGTCTGAGGTCAGTGAGGAGGAAAGTATGGAAGCCTCTGGACTGACAGTTATGAATCAGCTCATAGTTGGCTTTAAAGCTGAACTCTAGGGAAAACGAAAATGCTCCGTGTACCCCCCCCCTCCACACTTCAAGGTTAAATGCAAATTTTTGGTCTAGGGGGGGCAAACAAAAATTCCCCCTCTTCCTGTACAAATCCCCTCACCCATTTCAAATCCTCTCCCTCCCCAAATCACCCCTTCCTAGCACAAATCCTCTACCCCTCAAAATTCCCCTCTGAGCATAAATTCTCTCGTTCCCCCCTTCAAATCGCTCTCTCCCAGCACAAATCCCCTCTCCTAGCAGCAGGGCCATTTGAAGGAATTTGGGAAGCGGGGGGGGGGGGGTGCTGAATTATTATTTTTTTGACGCCGATCGTAGGAGGGGGGGGGGCGCCAATCGCGGGAGGGGGCGCCGATCACGGGGTGGGGGGGTGCGCCTATCATGGGGAGGGGGGGAGCCGATTGCGGGGGGGGGCGATCGCCTGACATTAGAGTGGATAAGCGGGGGGGGGATTTTGTCTTACCTCCTCCCGTGCTGCCTCCTCTTGCTCCTCTTCCTGCTGTGCGGGACTGCTGGCGCCCCAGGCCAGCTCGGGGGCCCCAAGCAGTTGCTTGGTTTGCCTGTGCTGTTCCGACAGCCCTGCCTAGCAGTAATCCCCCTCCCCCCCAAATTTCCCCTCCTAGCACCAATCCCCCCAATCATCCCTACTACTAGTACAACCCCCCCCAAAAAAAAAACTCCCCCTCCAAATCACCCATTCTGGAACAAGTCCTCACAATCCCCACCACGCTCAGGGCAGCTTCCCCACCACGCCCAGGGCAGCTTCCCCTCCTGCCCACTCCTTGTTCCAGGCCTGGATCTATTTGTCAGAATTTTTTTTTACAATTTATGACTGTAAACCTGCAATTATGTGATCAGTGCTCCACCCCCCATGTTCAGGGCTGAATGTGGTCTAGGGCGACATCACTGCATGGGCAAGTGTTGCTTGCTCCAATGCATCACCTGCCCGGGTCACTTCCATGGTCAGAGATTGCTGCAGTTCACCCACACCACATGAAACATCGGGACATCAAAAATCAATCCATTGGTTCAGTTGGGCTAAAGTTGTCTGTGGGTTTTAAAATATATTTAATACACGTTAAGTATGGCGCCCCCTATCTCTACACTAAATTAAGTTAACCAGGAGAGCACAAACTTCCTCTAAACTGGAATCCCAGCTGGAGACATTCCATAGTCCTTACTTTATAGGTGTTCTGATCAGGGCCGCCATCAGGAATTTTGGGGCCCCTTACACAGCTTCAGGCGTGGGACCCCTGGAGCAGAGGAGAAGCGGGGGGGGCAGCCGCGAATTAAGAAGCGGGGGTGCCACGAATTGAGAGGCGGGGGGTGCTGCCGCCGTGAATTGTTGAGGTCGGGGGGGGCTTTGGGTGCTGACGAACAAAGAAAGAACAACAAAAACAAAGGGGGGGTTGCCATCCGGGGCCCTGGGGACCTCCGGGCCTCTGGGGACCTTTGAGCCCCTTACAAAAAAATAATAGATATTATTTATTAAAAAAAAAAACATATTTTTATTTAAAAAAAACGGGGGGTTGCCATCCGGGCCTCTGTGGACCTCTGGGCCCCTTACAAAAAATAAATAAAATAAAAATAATATAAAAAATATATATATATATTATATTTTTTTTTAATAAAAAAATACATAAAAAGGGGGTTACCACCCAGGGCCCCGGGGACCTCCGGGCCCCTTACAAAAAAAAAATTATAAAAAAAAGGGGGGGTTGCCATCCGGGCCCTGGGGACCTCTGGCCCCTTACAAAAAAATAATAAAAAAATGAAATAAAAAATATAAAAAATATATATATATATTTTTATTTAAAAAAAAGGGAGGGTTGCTATCCGGGCCCCTGGAGACATCCGGGCCCTTTACAGGTGTACTGCCTGTACCCCCCTGATGGCGGCCCTGGTTCTGATAATCAGTGGCGGCTGGTGCTCAAAATTTTTGGGGGGCGCAAACAAACTGAAAAAAAAAAAATCTGTGCCCATTAAACGCAGCCACTGTGCCCAAACAGTTTCCCCCCAGCCAGGTACCTACCTTCCTCGGGTCAGCGCCGTCGTCCTCTAAGCTCCCTCATGTTTTCTTCCGTCTTCGATGTCTTCTCCCGCCCTCAATGTCGCTTCAGCCAATCAGGTTACCGGTAACCAGACCCGGTGAACCTGATTGGCTGAGACGCGTGTCAGTGTTAACCAGGGAACGCACAGCCCGTGCGTCCCCTGGTTAACTATTTGGAAGCAGGCTGTAATCGGGAAGCCACTGGCTCTGATAGACACTTCCAAAAACCAACCAACTGCTGTTATTCAGATGGCCGGGGCTCGCCAGGGGGCCGGCCATCTGAATAGTGGGCGGCAGCGCGCCGGCGACAATACATACATTCATGCAATGCATGAATGTATGTATTGTTGATGGTGCAGGGGAGAGAGGGGGCGGCGCTCCTGCGCCCACTATGGACGCACCGCCACTGTATCCTATGCATTAAGGTGAAAAAACATCCGATGCTTACAAGCCCCCTAGCCCCCCCCCCCCCCCCGTTTACTTACCTGAGCCCTCGAAAGTCCTGCGTCGTGAACGCGCTGGCTTCTCGGCCCGGGATTCTCGGCTCTTCATTTGATAGATTGATAGCAGCGCAGCCATTGGCTTGCGCTGCTGTCAATCAACTCCAATGACGCAAGGGCCGGGGGGCGGTCCTGTAGTTGGCAGCTATGGATACAGGAATCGGGAGCGCGCCCGCAAAGTAACCCCCTTGGGAGAGAGCTTCCCAGAGGGGGTTATCAGAAGCGGGGGGGAGCCGAGACAGCCGCCGAGGGACCCCAGAAGACGAGGATCGGGGCCACTCTGTGCAAAACAAGCTGCACAGTGGAGGTAAGTATGACATGTTTGTTATTTGCCTTCCCACATACCGCGTTTCAAAAAGTCTGTATATTCGTAGGAACTCAGGGGGGGGAGGGGGGGGGGCTCCACCAGAGCTGTGAGGATGCCTATAACAAGAAAGATGTTAGGTTATCTCCCACCTGAAGCTATGATGTCACTTTTTGTAGCCGGCTCTTAAGGATTGGCTAAATGTTGAAGACGTTTTGGCACTCATCCAAGTGGCTCCCATACTTCCTATGATTGTTGGGAACATACCAGAGCTATTATAACCATAAATGTAACCAGGGCTTTATTTCTGCAGGAGGAAGGAAACACGGTTTCCGGCACCTCCAGCACTGAATGAATGTGCTGGGGTGTGCTGCAAGGTCTATTGATACTGGCTGCTGGGAGATCTATTGTCGCTGGTGGGGATCTATTTTTTTTTAGTGGGTCTATTGTTGCTGGGGAGGTCTGTGATTGCTGGTGGGGGATATATTGTTGCTGGGGGTGGGTCTTATGTTTTTGGGGAGTCGGTTGTCGCTAGAAGGGATCCACTGTTGAGGGAGGGGTCTAATGTTGCTGGCTGCTGGAGGGTCTATTGATGCTGGCTGTGAGGAGATCTGTTGTTGATGGAGCGGGGAGGGGGGGGGGGGTTGTCTATTGTTGCTGGCTGCAGGGGAATCGATGTTTACTGCTTTTCTAGTTATCATTGACAAATTCCAGACAAATGACTTAGCACCACAAATGTTACCTGGTTTTGTATTCTCTAAAAGTGGCGATACTGGGAGGTGGGTAGCTGTAGGAACCAAGGAACGGTGCTCAAAGGGGGGTAGGGGGCGGAGACAAGGGGTGAGTCTTAAAGGGGTATCTATGGTATCACGGAATGTGCCAAGACAATTGTTGATTGTCCAGGAACATGACGGGAGGTGTGAAGGTTGGTGAAACCACCCTACTCAATTTCCAACATGGGGCCACAAAGTCTTAGGCAGGTGTTGGTTGTTCAAGTCTCATGGCCAAAGTTTTACGTTGTCATCTAAGTGGCAGGGAAAAAGATATTAAACAACAATCTCTAAACTACGAACTTTGCTGGAAGATATTAATTGGGATAAAATCTTAGGAACAAATAACACGGAGGAGAGATGGGTTTGCTTTAAGAGCATATTAAATAAGGGCATTAGCCAATGCATCCTGTTTTAAATAAATTTAAAAGAGCGAACAAAGTCCTGGGTGGCTTAACTCCAATGTAAAAATGCATATAAAAGCAAAGGAGAAGGCCTTCAAAAAATAAAAGGCTGAGGGATCATCATCAGCATTCCAACTTTACAAAGAATGCAACAAGAAATGTAAGGCTGCAATTAGGGCGGCTAAGATAGAACATGAAATACACATAGCGGAGGAGAGCAAAAAAAATCCCCAAGAAATTCTTTAAGTATACAAACAGTAAAAGAGGGAGGACAGACCATATTGGCCCCATTAAGAATGAGGAAGGGAATCTGGTTACAAAGGATGGGGAGATAGCGAAGGTATTGAATTTATTCTTCTCCTCAGTTTTCACAATGAAATCGGGGGGGCTTTAGTAACCAAAACTGCAGTGTTTTTCCTTATGACACATCACAGGGGGATATGATTTCAATTTACAAATACCGTACCGGTGACCCCACAATAGGGAGAAAACGTTTCCACGGAAGGGAGTTTAAAAAGGCACGTGGCCACTCATTAAAATGAGAAGAAAGAGGTTTACCCTTAAACTACGTAGAGAGTTCTTTACTGTAAAGCCCTGTACACACGGGCGGGAATCCCGTCGGAAAAAAAAAACGTTGTTTTTTTCGACGGGATTCCTGGCAAGGTTGTCTTGCCAAGCCCTGTGTACAGATGGCCATTCAAAAAAAAAAAACGCTGTTCTTTTGAATGGCAAGAACGTGGTGGCGTCATCGACTACGACGAGCCGGCGCTCGTCACACGCCGTCGCCGCCATCTTGCTACACCCTACACTAACCTTGTATGCTACTGCGCATGCTTCAAAGTATTTTCGAGCATGCGCGGGTTTGCCTCGGACAGGTAAGCATACAGACGACCGGTTTTCTCGGCAGAAAACACTCTGCCGAGAATACCGACGAGCAAAATAGAGAGCAGGTTCTCTTTTTTTTTCTCGTTGAGATTCCCGGCAGTTTTCCCTACGAGAAACCACACACACGAATGGTTTTCTCTGCAAAAAGCTCTCCCAGCAGTTTTCTTGCCGAGAAAACCGGTCGTGTGTACGAGGCCTAAGAGCGGCAAGGATGTCTCAGGCAGGCGGTGGTCTCAGCGGGGGGGGGGGGGGGGCATCGATGATTTAAAAAAAACTATTAGAGAAGCACCTGAACGACCACAACCAGAGGCCCCTCTAGGCTTTGTGAGGCCTTAGGCAAAACTTAGACATGAGGCCCCACTCACGCCCATAATGGGAAAAATAATTCAAGCAAGAAAAATGGCTGCAGAAAATGCACGGATCTGGCACACAGGTGATCAGCAGCACTTCCAGGGCACCCTCCTCACCCATCAGACATATTCAGCCAATGCAAGAGGGGGGAGAGAGGGGGAGGTGAAAAAGAGAGAGGGGTAATAGAGAGATCCGATGATGCCGACATTAGTATTGATCACAGGCAAATTAGGTGGCCGCGAGGCCCCTGTAAGTGCGAGGCCTTAGGCGATCGCCTAACTTGCCTAATTAGAGAGCCGCCTCTGACCACAACATACAGAGATATACAATGTAACACTGACATATAATCACACACAGAGGTTGGACTTGATGGACTTGTGTCTTTTTTCAACCTCACCTACTATGTAACTATGTATATGTGGGTGGATAAATGGTATCAAAGTTCCGCACCCAAGGTTAGGGATGGTTGTTCGTGCTTTGATGGCCTTTACGCCTCTTGCTGTTGTCTCTTGAGCCTCATGGCCTCTTAGGGACTTCTCTTGGCTTCTTCTCACGTTGGGTGCTGGAAGTAATTCTGATCAGGTTTTCTTCGTCCAGCCAGATAACAGCTGAAACCTCATGTTGTGAATTTTGTCATCCTGCGATACTTATGAAGATTGCTGTTCCCTCTGCAGGAAACCCACCTGGGGTGAAAATGACTTTGGATGGTTCTTTCCACTGCAGAAGCGGGATGGAGATTAAACTGTCTCAAGTCTGCAATTTCATAGCGGACTGCGAGGAGGAGGAGGATGAAGGAGATCTTTGCCGTAAGTATTTTCCTGTAACAACGCACTCAGCTCTTTATGATTGTAAAGTCAGCTTATTACAGCCATAGTTCTGAACCCTTCACCAATCGCCATAGACTTTAAATGAACTTTTCTCAGAAAGGAAGGTGATTTTCCAATGATGAGATACTCGTAAACATCTTTAGGACCTAAAAGATAAGCTTTTCTGTTTTTTACCAGCAGATCAACAATTTTTTCTTCAACTCTAAAGTAGAACTATGGTCAAACTATAACAGCACACATGTCATGTAGCAAAGCAACAGATAGAGGGGTACAGCAAGAGGCAGCTCTCTAATTAGGCAAACTAGGCAGTCGAGAGGCCCCTGTGAGCACGAGGCCTTAGGCGACCGCCTAATTAGAGAGCCACCTCTGGGTACAGCCAGCCTTCTCGTACTGGGCCCGGGTGCCATTAATTCAGCAGGGAGGCCCAGTAACACAGAGGGAACTTTTTTAATAATTTTTGGGTGCAGGCAGAGTAGCACAGTGAGCTGCGGCTGCAGGCAATTATAATTAAGTTTCCTGGGCCCCATCAGTTCAGCAGAGGGGCCCCAGCACAGACAGGGGGACTTTAAGCAATTTATGGTGCAGGTGGAGTAATACTGTTAGCCGCAGCTCCCGACAAGTAACCAGTTCAATACCGGTCACTTTCACCCCCTTCCTGCCCAGGCCAATTTTCATCTTTCAGCGCTGTTGCACTTTGAATGACAATTACTCAGTCATGCAACACTGACAGTGACAGAGCTCAGGCCTGGGACAAGATGGCAGTGGCCCCCACATGCTGAGCATGCAGTGGGGCATTGTGCACTCAGAGCCTTTACAGGCTGGAGGGGCACACAAAACAGATCCAAAAACTCCAAAGGTTGGAGAGGTACAAAGAAGAAATCCATGGTTTTACACGTTAGAGTGGTACAAAGAGGAGCAGTCCATGACTTTTACAGATTAGAGGGGTACAAAGAGGAGCAATCCATGGCTTTTACAGATTAGAGGGGTACAAAGAGGAGCAATCCATGGCTTTTACAGATTAGAGGGCTACAAAGAGGAGCAATCCATGGAATTACAGATTAGAGGGCTACAAAGAGGAGCAATCCATGGAATTACAGATTAGAGGGCTACAAAGAGGAGCAATCCATGGAATTACAGATTAGAGGGCTACAAAGAGGAGCAATCCATAGAATTACAGATTAGAGGGCTACAAAGAGGAGCAATCCATGGAATTACAGATTAGAGGGGTACAAAGAGGAGCAATCCATGGAATTACAGATTAGAGGGCTACAAAGAGGAGCAATCCATAGAATTACAGATTAGAGGGCTACAAAGAGGAGCAATCCATGGAATTACAGATTAGAGGGGTACAAAGAGGAGCAATCCATGGCTTTTACAGATTAGAGGGCTACAAAGAGGAGCAATCTATGGCTTTTACAGATTAGAGGGGTACAAAGAGGAGCAATCCATGGCTTTTACAGATTAGAGGGGTACAAAGAGGAGCAATCCATGGCTTTTACAGATTAGAGGGGTACAAAGAGGAGCAATCCATGGCTTTTACAGATTAGAGGGGGACAAAGATGAGCAATCCATGGAATTACAGATTAGAGGACTACAAAGAGGAGCAATCCATGGGTTTTACAGATTAGAGGGCTACAAAGAGGAGCAATCCATGGCTTTTACAGATTAGAGGGATACAAAGAGGAGCAATCCATGGCTTTTACAGATTAGAGGGGTACAAAGAGGAGCAATCCATGGCTTTTACAGATTAGAGGGGTACAAAGAGGAGCAATCCATGGCTTTTACAGATTAGAGGGGGACAAAGATGAGCAATCCATGGAATT
Source organism: Rana muscosa (assembly GCA_029206835.1). NCBI lineage: Eukaryota > Metazoa > Chordata > Amphibia > Anura > Ranidae > Rana > Rana muscosa. The sequence continues at coordinate 298,812,473 of CM055121.1, forward strand.
ACAGATTAGAGGGCTACAAAGAGGAGCAATCCATGGGTTTTACAGATTAGAGGGCTACAAAGAGGAGCAATCCATGGCTTTTACAGATTAGAGGGCTACAAAGAGGAGCAATCCATGGAATTACAGATTAGAGGGGTACAAAGAGGAGCAATCCATGGCTTTTTCAGATTCGAGGGCTACAAAGAGGAGCAATCCATGGCTTTTACAGATTAGAGGGATACAAAGAGGAGCAATCCGTAGCTTTTACACGTTAGAGGGGTACAAAGAGGAGCAATCCATGACTTTTACAAATTAGAGGGGTACAAAGAGGAGCAATCCATGGGTTTTACAGATTAGAGGGCTACAAAGAGGAGCAATCCATGGCTTTTACAGATTAGAGGGATACAAAGAGGAGCAATCCGTAGCTTTTACACGTTAGAGGGGTACAAAGAGGAGCAATCCATGGAATTACAGATTAGAGGGCTACAAAGAGGAGAAATCCATGGAATTACAGATTAGAGGGCTACAAAGAGGAGCAAGCCATGGCTTTTACAGATTCGAGGGCTACAAAGAGGAGCAATCCATGGCTTTTACAGATTAGAGGGCTACAAAGAGGAGCAAGCCATGGCTTTTACAGTTTAGAGGGGTACAAAGAGGAGCAGTCCATGACTTTTACAGATTAGAGGGCTACAAAGAGGAGCAATCCATGGCTTTTACAGATTAGAGGGATACAAAGAGGAGCAATCCGTAGCTTTTACACGTTAGAGGGGTACAAAGAGGAGCAATCCATGACTTTTACAAATTAGAGGGGTACAAAGAGGAGCAATCCATGGGTTTTACAGATTAGAGGGCTACAAAGAGGAGCAATCCATGGCTTTTACAGATTAGAGGGATACAAAGAGGAGCAATCCGTAGCTTTTACACGTTAGAGGGGTACAAAGAGGAGCAATCCATGGAATTACAGATTAGAGGGCTACAAAGAGGAGCAATCCATGGAATTACAGATTAGAGGGCTACAAAGAGGAGCAATCCATGGCTTTTACAGATTCGAGGGCTACAAAGAGGAGCAATCCATTTCTTTTACAGATTAGAGGGCTACAAAGAGGAGCAAGCCATGGAATTACAGATTAGAGGGCTACAAAGAGGAGAAATCCATGGAATTACAGATTCGAGGGCTACAAAGAGGAGCAATCCATGGCTTTTACAGATTAGAGGGCTACAAAGAGGAGCAAGCCATGGCTTTTACAGATTAGAGGGCTACAAAGAAGAGCAGTCCATGGCTTTTACAGTTTAGAGTGGTACAAAGAGGAGCAGTCCATGACTTTTACAGATTAGAGGGCTACAAAGAAGAGCAATCCATGGGTTTTACAGATTAGAGGGGGACAAAGAGGAGCAATCCGTGGAATTGCAGATTAGAGGGGTACAAAGAGGAGCAATCCATGGCTTTTACAGATTAGAGGGGTACAAAGAGGAGCAATCCGTAGCTTTTACACATTAGAGGGGTACAAAGAGGAGCAATCCATGACTTTTACAAATTAGAGGGGTACAAAGAGGAGCAATCCATGACTATTACAAATTAGAGGGGTACAAAGAGGAGCAATCCATGGGTTTTACAGATTAGAGGGCTACAAATAGGAGCAATCCATGGCTTTTACACGTTAGAGGGGTACAAAGAGGAGCAATCCATGGGTTTTACAGATTAGAGGGCTACAAAGAGGAGCAATCCATGGGTTTTACAGATTAGAGGGATACAAAGAGGAGCAATCCATGGCTTTTACACGTTAGAGGGGTACAAAGAGGAGCAATCCATGGAATTACAGATTAGAGGGCTACAAAGAGGAGCAATCCATGGCTTTTACAGATTAGAGGGGTACAAAGAGGAGCAGCCCATGACTTTTACACGTTAGAGGGGTACAAAGAGGAGCAATCCATGACTTTTACAGATTAGAGGGCTACAAAGAGGAGCAATCCATGGGTTTTACAGATTAGAGGGCTACAAAGAGGAGCAATCCATGGGTTTTACAGATTGGAGGGGTACAAAGAGGAGCAGTCCATGACTTTTACAAATTAGAGGGGTACAAAGAGGAGCAATCCATGGAATTACAGATTAGAGGGCTACAAAGAGGAGCAATCCATGGCTTTTACACGTTAGAGGGGTACAAAGAGGAGCAATCCATGACTTTTACAAATTAGATGGCTACAAAGAGGAGCAGTCCATGGAATTACAGATTAGAGGGCTACAAAGAGGAGCAATCCATGGCTTTTACAGATTAGAGGGGTACAAAGAGGAGCAATCCATGGGTTTTACAGATTAGAGGGCTACAAAGAGGAGCAATCCATGGCTTTTACAGATTAGAGGGATACAAAGAGGAGCAATCCGTAGCTTTTACACGTTAGAGGGGTACAAAGAGGAGCAATCCATGGAATTACAGATTAGAGGGCTACAAAGAGGAGCAATCCATGGAATTACAGATTAGAGGGCTACAAAGAGGAGCAATCCATGGCTTTTACAGATTCGAGGGCTACAAAGAGGAGCAATCCATTTCTTTTACAGATTAGAGGGCTACAAAGAGGAGCAAGCCATGGAATTACAGATTAGAGGGCTACAAAGAGGAGAAATCCATGGAATTACAGATTCGAGGGCTACAAAGAGGAGCAATCCATGGCTTTTACAGATTAGAGGGCTACAAAGAGGAGCAAGCCATGGCTTTTACAGATTAGAGGGCTACAAAGAAGAGCAGTCCATGGCTTTTACAGTTTAGAGTGGTACAAAGAGGAGCAGTCCATGACTTTTACAGATTAGAGGGCTACAAAGAAGAGCAATCCATGGGTTTTACAGATTAGAGGGGGTCAAAGAGGAGCAATCCGTGGAATTGCAGATTAGAGGGGTACAAAGAGGAGCAATCCATGGCTTTTACAGATTAGAGGGGTACAAAGAGGAGCAATCCATGACTTTTACAAATTAGAGGGGTACAAAGAGGAGCAATCCATGGGTTTTACAGATTAGAGGGCTACAAAGAGGAGCAATCCATGGCTTTTACACGTTAGAGGGGTACAAAGAGGAGCAATCCATGGGTTTTACAGATTAGAGGGATACAAAGAGGAGCAATCCATGGCTTTTACACGTTAGAGGGGTACAAAGAGGAGAAATCCATGACTTTTACAAATTAGAGGGGTACAAAGAGGAGCAATCCATGGAATTACAGATTAGAGGGCTACAAAGAGGAGCAATCCATGGCTTTTACAGATTAGAAGGGTACAAAGAGGAGCAGTCCATGACTTTTACACGTTAGAGGGGTACAAAGAGGAGCAATCCATGACTTTTACAGATTAGAGGGGTACAAAGAGGAGCAATCCATGGGTTTTACAGATTAGAGGGCTACAAAGAGGAGCAATCCATGGGTTTTACAGATTGGAGGGGTACAAAGAGGAGCAGTCCATGACTTTTACAAATTAGAGGGGTACAAAGAGGAGCAATCCATGGAATTACAGATTAGAGGGCTACAAAGAGGAGCAATCCATGGCTTTTACACGTTAGAGGGGTACAAAGAGGAGCAATCCATGACTTTTACAAATTAGAGGGCTACAAAGAGGAGCAGTCCATGGAATTACAGATTAGAGGGCTACAAAGAGGAGCAATCCATGGCTTTTACAGATTAGAGGGGTACAAAGAGGAGCAATCCATGGCTTTTACAGATTAGAGGGGTACAAAGAGGAGCAATCCGTGGGTTTTACAGATTAGAGAGGTACAAAGTGGAACAATCCATGGCTTTTACAGATTAGAGGGGTACAAAGTGGAACAATCCATGGCTTTTACAGCTTAGAGGGCTACAAAGAGGAGCAATCCATGGCTTTTACAGATTAGAGTGGTACAAAGAGGAGCAATCCATGCCTTTTACAGATTAGAGGGGTACAAAGAGGAGCAATCCGTGGCCTTTATAGGTTAGAGGGGTACAAAGAGGAGCTAACCGTGGCTTTTACAGATTAGAGGGGTACAAAGAGGAGCAATCCATGGCTTTTACAGATTAGAGGGGTACAAAGAGGAGCAATCCATGGCTTTTACAGATTAGAGGGGTACAAAGAGGAGCAATCCGTGGCCTTTATAGGTTAGAGGGGTACAAAGAGGAGCAATCCGTGGCCTTTATAGATTAGAGGGGTACAAAGAGGAGCTAACCATGGCTTTTACAGCTTGGAGTGGTACATATAAAGGAGAAATCAGGGGCTTCTACATGCCGAAGGAATACACAGAGTAGATCCAGAGCTTCCACATGCTGGGGAGGTGTAAAGAGGAGATCCTGGGCTTCTACAATCTGGAAGGTTACAGGAGGTTATGGAGAGAAGCTCAGGGCATCTGCAGGCTGGAGGAGCACAAAGAGGAGACCTGGGACTTCTATTACATTAACATTGGTAGTACTAAAAATATGGAACTTCTTTAGGTTGGGCGGGAAGGTACAGCAAGGAGAACAGGGCTGGTACAGGCTAGGCAAAGAATACAGAGAGGGGATTGAGGGATTTGAGAGGTCTATATACTAAACGGGACAACTAACAAGAGATTTTGGGGGACTGTCTGTATTCTACACAGGAAAATAGAGAGAAGAGACTGGAACTTCTATAGGTTGGATTGGGGGTATGATGTAGGGCATCAGGCTGGAAAGCTTGAAAGACGGGACAACAGAAGGAAAATCACTGTATGCTGGATGCGTTTTAGGGTGCACTCAGAATGGGCTTGAGTAAACTGAACAGGGGAGGTTAATATTGCTGGAGGTTGTTATTTATATTGGGGGTTTTATTGCATCCTCTGACACTGTCTGGGGCTTTTTGCTGGCCTTGACAAATGCTTGGAATTTTGGTTGGCCCTGGCACCTGCTGGGAGTTATTGCTTACTGTGACACCTGCTGGGAGTTATTGCTTACCCTGACTCTTGCTGGGGGTTATTGCTGAGCCTGACACCTGCTGAGAGTTATTACTGACCCTGACACTTGCTGGGAGGTATTGCTTACCCTCACTCTTGCTGGGGGTTATTGCTGACCATGACACCTGCTGAGAGTTATTGCAGGCCCTGACGCTTGCTGGGAGCTATTGCTGACCCTGACACTTGCTGGGAGTTATTGCTGACCCTGACCATGGCTTGGAGTTATTGCTTACCCTGACTCTTGTAGGGGGTTATTGCTGACCCTGACACTTGCTGGGAGTTACTGCTGCCCCTAACACTTCCTCTGAGTTATTGCTGACCCTGACACTTGCTGAGGGATTTTGCTGACCCTGACACCTGCTGGGAGTTATTGCTGACCCTGACACTTGCTGGGAGTTATTGCTGACCCTGACGCTTGCTGGGAGTTATTGCTAAACCTGACAATGCCTGGGAGTTATTGCTGGCCTTGACACCAACGCTGAGGGTTATTGCTGGCCCAGACTCCACTGCAAGCAAATTAGATTGTCTGTATTCTGGCGTATAATCTGGAGTGCAGAGAAGATATCTGGATGTTATATGATGGATGGGAAATAGTACGTTAAGGGAAAGCAGCTTTGTCACAAGCTTTAACCACTTCAGCCCCAGGCCATTTTGGCTGGTTAAGGACCAGGCCCCTTTTTTTGCGATTTGGCACTGCGTCGCTTTAACTGACAATTGCGCGGTCGTACGACGTGGCTCCCAAACAAAATTGATGTCCTTTTTTTCCCACAAATAGAGTTTTCTTTTGGTGGTATTTGATCACCTCTGCGGTTTTTATTTTTTGCGCTATAAACAAAAATAGAGCGGCAATTTTGAAAAAAATTACATATTTTTAACTTTTTGCTATAACAAATATCCCCAAAAAATATATAAAAAAACATTTTTTTCCTCAGTTTAATCCGATACATATTCTTCTACATATTTTTGGTAAAAAAAATCGCAATAAGTGTTTATTGATTGGTTTGCGCAAAAGTTATAGTATCTACAAAATAGGGGTTCGTTTTATGGCATTTTTATTAATATTTTTTTTTTACTAGTAACGGCGGCGATCGGCAATTTTTATTGTGACTGCGACATTATGGCGGACACATCGGACACTTTTGACACATTTTTGGGACGATCAGTGCTATAAAAATGCACTGATTACTGTGAAAATGACACTGGCAGTGAAGGGTTTAACCTCTAGGTGGCGCTGTAGGGGGTTAAGTGTCACCTAATGAGTGATTCTAACTGAAGGGGGTGTGGCTTTGGCGTGTGACGTCACTGATCGTCGTTCCCTATGACAGGGAACAGACGATCAGTGACACTGCCACTAGGAAGAACGGGGAAAGGTTTGTTTACACTTACCTCTCCCCGTTCTTCAGCTCTGTGACCCGATCGCGCGACACCGGTGGCGATCTTGTCCACGGGTCCCGCGGGCGTGGTCACAGAGGTTCGGACCGGCTCGCGAGCGCGCCGGCGGCGGCGCGCGCACGACACATAGACAGGTTTTTAAAGGGGAAGTACCTGTACACCCTTATGCCTGTCCGTGCCATTCTGTCGACGTACATCGTCGTGCGGCGGTCCTTAAGTGGTTAAAGACTAGTGTGAGGCAGGAACATGATGGTGGGAAGTAGGGGAATAGTTGGGAAACCATGGAAAAGGTTAAGCTGAGTAGAATGACATTATAGAAGGTGTAGGAGGATTGGGATCATAGGCGTGCGCACAGGGTGTGCCAGGTGTGCCCAGGCACACCCTAATCATCCTGTGCAGCACAGATTCCCCCTACTGCCTTAGCCCTCCCCCCCCCAAAGCACCTCCGAATTCCCGCCTCTCCTCTCCCGCCAGCTGTTGCCGTGGGGATGTTTCAGGGTGAGTGAGGGAAGGGGCCGATAAATATGTAATTTACTGGCCCCTTCCCATTCTGAATGAACAGCGTGAGTGATCGGTAGTGTGTGTTTGAGCTTTGGGGTGCACACCCTAATGCATTTGGCTGTGCACACCTATGATTGGGATACATAGAGGAAAATAGAGGAGAAGTTAGAGACAAGGGTGGTATAAAGAGGGAAGACATGAGATGTTGGTGAAGCAGAGCAAGCCCAGGATGGTGAGGGAATGATTTCTAATGGTGGCCCTGGATGTCAGCGGCTTATACCAGAATTCTTCTCACCCTTACTACTGCTGAGCCCCCGGGACCCTTCATCGCCCTATCAGGGGATTAGCATGCTCTGCAGCCCTTTGGATTGACAGCACATTGCTCTGTCTGAGCTGAAGGGGAAGATGTAAAAAATAACTAGAGGCTTTAGCTGGACTTTAGATATCAGCTAGACCCAACATTTTATTGTTTTTGGTTTACGAATGGTGCAAATATATATAAACAGCTCGTGATGCATTAGCAGGAATGGTTGTAGATATGGGAATAAATAAAAGATATAAGAAATGTTGTGTACTTGGTTTATTTAACGCCCAGGGCTGATCTATACAACAATATTATTTTCAATATTAAAAAAAAAATATATATATATATATATATATATATATACATATATATATATATATATATATGTATATGTGTGTGTGTATGTGCAGTATCTCACAAAAGTAAGTACACCCCCTCATATTTTTGTAAATATTTTCTTTCCATGTGACAACACTGAAGAAATGACACTTTGCTACAATGTAAAGTAGTGAGTGTACAGCTTGTATAACGGTGTCAATTTTCTGTCCCCTCAAAATAACTCAACACACAACCATTAATGTCTAAACTGCTGGCAACAAAAGGGAGTACATCCCTAATTGAAAATGTCCAAATTGGGCCAAATTAGCCATTTTCCCTCCCCCCGGTGTCATGTGACTCATTAGTATTACAAGGTCTCAGGTGTGAATGGGGAGCAGGTGTGTTAAATTTGGTGTTATCGCTCTCACTCTCTCATACTGGTCACTGGAAGTACAACATGGCACCTCATGCCAAAGAACTCTCTGAGGCTCTGAAAAAAAGAATTGTTGCTCTACATAAAGATGGCCTAGGGTATAAGAAGATTGCCAAGACCCTGAAACTGAGCTGAAGCACGGTGGCTAAGACCATACAGCGGTATAACAGGACGGGTTCCACTCAGAACAGGCCTCGCCATGGTCCACCAAAGAAGTTGAGGTCACGTGCTCAGCGTCATATCCAGAGGTTGTCTTTGGGAAATAGACGTATGAGTGCTGCCAGCATTGCTGCAGAGGGTGAAGGGGTGGGGGTTCAGCCTGTCAGTGCTCAGACCATACGCCGCACACTGCATCAAATTGGTCTGCATGGCTGTCGTCCCAGAAGGAAGCCTCTTCTAAAGATGATGGACAAGAAAGCCTGCAAACAGTTTGTTGAAGACAAGCAGACTAGGGCATGGATTACTGGAACCATGTCCTGTGGTCTGATGAGACCAAGATAAACTTATTAGGTTCAGATGGTGACAAGCGTGTGTGGCGGCAACCAGGTGAGGTGTACAAAGACAAGTGCGTCTTGCCTACAGTGAAGCATGGTGGTAGGAGCAGTGGCGTAGCATGGGGGGTGCGGGGGGGCGTGGCACCGGGCGCAATATCTATAGGGGCGCAGAAGTCCCGACTCCCGCTATCCCGACTCCTGTCATTCCGATTTACGCTTCGGGACTCCACACCGGGGAGTACGGAGTGTGTCACTGTCTGCGCCCCTCCTCTGCCGCTCTCCATATTTCTGTGCTAGAGCTTCCCCAGCTGTCCGGCCTCAGCGATGGACACTCTCCGTGATTGGCTGCACTCAGTCTTGTGTAGGCACGGCGGGCGGCGGCAGGCATACCCGGCTTTGGCGGGTGATCAAGGCTTGCTCCCGCCTTGCGGTCCAGGTCTCATCCCTGGCTATGCCTGGGCGGGCTTCCACCACACTCCGCAGTCCGCATATGGGAGACAAGAAGAGCCCAGGTGAGTGGTGGCTGTGTACTGCCGTCCCGGGGCCGGGCTGGCTGGAGACAAGCAGGCTCAGCAGTGAATAGGAAATGGATCAGGTAGGATGGAGATGGCCAGGGTGACATGCTCTCTGCCAGGCTGAAATTAGATGGAGGGAGGAAGATTCTTCTCTAGGGGAGAGCCTCTTCATTCTAACTACTGCTATTTCAGGTGTGTTTTATCTCCCCTGCAGGTGAACGGTAAGCAAGACTGCTGAGAATGGGATGGGTCTCAGCTAGTGGTGCGGGAGGGAAATGAACATTTTATTGTAAAAGTTTGTATGACTTTAAATGTTTTATACACTTACGTATTCCTTTTCCCGTTTGTTTCCCTTTCCTTTCCCATTTTAGGTTCAGGCACAAACAAGACATTTTTAAATTGTCTTTTTTTTTTTTTGATAGTTTGTCTCTGGATCGGGCTTATGCTGACTCTGGTTGAGGGGCATAGGTTGGTTCCAGACACTGGGGACCAGTGTCCATCAAGTGAGGGGGATGTGTAGCGGGGTGCTATATTTAGGGGGAGCATCTGAGTGGTAACTAGGCTCAGATGCACTAATTGTTAGGTTTCATGGACCATTTCTGTCCCTGGGAGATAGTACTGGTGTGCAGTTCCCTGGGGCCTATAGGTGGCGCTGTTGCCATAGGCCCGGGTTGAACTGTGGTACAGGGTTGTGCCTTTTCTTGTCCCCTCTCGGCAGCAGTACGGCGGGGCGGGGAACCTGTTGTGCCTGTCGGGAGAGGGTATAAAAAGGGGCGGCCATCTTCCAGTCGGGGTCCACGCCCAGGCACCTTAGGCCTGGGTGTGTGTGTGTATTAGGGTGACTACATTTCCAAACTACAGTTCAGGGACACCCCCCTCCACTTCCAAAAAATCAGCTTGTTCTGTAACGAATCACATCACAGCACAGTGATTGGACACAAGAGGCTGGATTTTTGATTTCTACAATCACAAGCAGGAGGCGGGGATTGTGCTCCTCCAGGCATTCCCGGTCAGGAGAAGTACTATCAGTGAGTAAAGCGGTGATGTGGCGGCCTTTTTTGGGGGCATCGGATTGGCCTGGGGGGGTGGCTGTGTCAGTTTCATTCCGGGACACTGTATTGTCCTGGCATAAAGGTACCCGGGACAGACCTGCAAAATGCGGGACTGTCCCGGGCAATCCGGGACACGTGGTCACTCTGGTGTGTGTGTGTCGCCTCCGGATGCTCTAGGCCCGGAGGCCTGGGTCGTTGGTTCCGCGCCCAGGCACCTTAGGCCTGGGAGTGTGTGTTGTCTCCGGGTGCTCTAGGCCCAGAGACGGAGCTGCTGTTTCCATCCCAGACACCTTCTGTCTGGGGTGAGGTACTTTGGCGAGGGCCTGGAACCCAGCAACCTTCGGCTGGGGTCCGCTAAGGATCGAGGCTCCCAGGGATCTGCCTTGCGATGGGACCCATATCCAGGATCGAGGAGGCCAGGGAGGTGACCCTTTCTGAAGACCCAGTGCAGAGTCGTGGTGACAGAGGGGGCCTCTGGTAACTCTCCGGAGGGATGTTCTTATCCTAAAAAGGGGCCAAGTTTCTCAAGGAAGGAAGTGCGGGTTCTTTATGTCATACTGGCAGTGACTCTACGCACACCAGGTTAGTGGCAGTGACTTGCAACTATTCACCAGGTCAGTGGCAGCGACCAACCTCATGGTCCGTGGCAGGGACCATGCGCCAAGCCTGTTCGTGCAAACCAGAACAGGAGAAACCTTAAATTAAGTTTGTGCCTGGAACTCCTCCCACCTTATCTGACCCGTGTTTGTCTCAACCTGTCTGCTCTCAAAGAGACTATTTATTGCCCTTATGAATAAATAAGAAGTTGGACTTTTCAGTTGGTGTGGACAGTTGCTTACTGGGGAGAACTAAGGACTTGTTTCTGGCTACCCCAGAAACTAGATCAGCTCTGGAGGTTTTCAAACACTGGCTGCAGGCTGGCCCGAGAAACGAACACCGCTCAACCTCCCCATCCATGAGGGTGCGGGCTTGTGGTGCGGTGTGCCTCAGTCCTTTCCTGCGGAGGAGCCAACTATAAGAAAAGCAGAAAAAGGCTGGGGTGGGTGCGCTACATTTATATATATATTTATTTATTTTTTTACAAAAAATATATATAAAAATTAAATAAAAAGCAAAATGGGGATATTTGTAGTGCTCGCTCTTGTTGGTGTTCAGTAGAATAGGGACCTCTTCTGCTAGTGATCAGTGGGAAGAATGTTCCTTACATTGGTGATCAGTGGGAAGAATGTTCCTTACATTGGTGATCAGTGGGAAGAATGTTCCTTACATTGGTGATCAGTGAGAAGAATGTTCCTTACATTGGTGATCAGTGGGAAGAATGTTCCTTACATTGGTGATCAGTGAGAAGAATGTTCCTTACATTGGTGATCAGTGGGAAGAATGTTCCTTACATTGGTGATCAGTGGGAAGAATGTTCCTTACATTGGTGATCAGTGGGAAGAATGTTCCTTACATTGGTGATCAGTGGGAAGAATGTTCCTTACATTGGTGATCAGTGGGAAGAATGTTCCTTACATTGGTGATCAGTGGGAAGAATGTTCCTTACATTGGTGATCAGTGGGAAGAATGTCCCTTACATTGGTGATCAGTGAGAAGAATGTTCCTTACATTGGTGATCAGTGGGAAGAATGTCCCTTACATTGGTGATCAGCGGGAAGAATGTTCCTTACATTGGTGATCAGTGGGAAGAATGTCCCTTACATTGGTGATCAGTGGGAAGAATGTCCCTTACATTGGTGATCAGTGGGAAGAATGTCCCTTACATTGGTGGTCAGTGGGAAGAATGTTCCTTACATTGGTGATCAGTGGGAAGAATGTTCCTTACATTGGTGGTCAGTGGGAAGAATGTTCCTTACATTGGTGATCAGTGGGAAGAATGTTCCTTACATTGGTGATCAGTGGGAAGAATGTCCCTTACATTGGTGATCAGTGGGAAGAATGTTCCTTACATTGGTGATCAGTGGGAAGAATGTTCCTTACATTGGTGATCAGTGGGAAGAATGTTCCTTACATTGGTGATCAGTGGGAAGAATGTTCCTTACATTGGTGATCAGTGGGAAGAATGTCCCTTACATTGATGATCAGTGGGAAGAATGTTCCTTACATTGGTGATCAGTGGGAAGAATGTTCCTTACATTGGTGATCAGTGGGAAGAATGTTCCTTACATTGGTGATCAGTGAGAAGAATGTTCCTTACATTGGTGATCAGTGAGAAGAATGTCCCTTACATTGGTGATCAGTGGGAAGAATGTTCCTTACATTGGTGATCAGTGGGAAGAATTTTCCTTACGTTGGTGGTCAGTGGGAAGAATGTTCCTTACATTGGTGATCAGTGGGAAGAATGTTCCTTACATTGGTGATCAGTGGGAAGAATGTCCCTTACATTGGTGATCAGTGGGAAGAATGTTCCTTACATTGGTGATCAGTGAGAATAATGTTCCTTACATTGGTGATCAGTGGGAAGAATGTTCCTTACATTGGTGATCAGTGAGAAGAATGTTCCTTACATTGGTGATTAGTGGGAAGAATGTTCCTTAGATTGGTGATCAGTGGGAAGAATGTTCCTTACATTGGTGATCAGTGGGAAGAATGTCCCTTACATTGGTGATCAGTGAGAAGAATGTTCCTTACATTGGTGATCAGTGAGAAGAATGTTCCTTACATTGGTGATCAGTGATAAGAATGTTCCTTACATTGGAGATCAGTGGGAAGAATGTTCCTTACATTGGCGATCAGTGGGAAGAATGTTCCTTTCATTGGTGATCAGTGAGAAAAATGTTCCTTACATTGGTGATCAGTGAGAAGAATGTTCCTTACATTGGTGATCAGTGGGAAGAATGATCCTTACATTGGTGATCAGTGAGAAGAATGTTCCTTACATTGGTGATTAGTGGGAAGAATGTTCCTTAGATTGGTGATCAGCGGGAAGAATGTTCCTTACATTGGTGATCAGTGGGAAGAATGTTCCTTACATTGGCGATCAGTGGGAAGAATGTTCCTTACATTGGTAATCAGTGAGAAGAATGTTCCTTACATTGGTGATCAGTGAGAAGAATGTTCCTTACATTGGTGATTAGTGGGAAGAATGTTCCTTACATTGGTGATCAGTGGGAAGAATGTTCCTTACATTGGTGATCAGTGGGAAGAATGTTCCTTACATTGGTGATCAGTGGGAAGAATGTTCCTTACATTGGTGATCAGTGGGAAGAATGTTCCTTACATTGGTGATCAGTGGGAAGAATGTTCCTTACATTGGTGATCAGTGGGAAGAATGTTCCTTACATTGGTGATCAGTGAGAAGAATGTTCCTTACATTGGTGATCAGTGGGAAGAATGTTCCTTACATTGGTGATCAGTGGGAAGAATGTTCCTTACATTGGTGATCAGTGGGAAGAATGTTCCTTACATTGGTGATCAGTGGGAAGAATGTCCCTTACATTGGTGATCAGTGGGAAGAATGATCCTTACATTGGTGATCAGTGAGAAGAATGTTCCTTACATTGGTGATCAGTGGGAAGAATGCTCCTTACATTGGTGATCAGTGGGAAGAATGATCCTTACATTGGTGATCAGTGAGAAGAATGTTCCTTACATTGGTGATTAGTGGGAAGAATGTTCCTTAGATTGGTGATCAGTGGGAAGAATGTTCCTTACATTGGTGATCAGTGGGAAGAATGTTCCTTACATTGGCGATCAGTGGGAAGAATGTTCCTTACATTGGTAATCAGTGAGAAGAATGTTCCTTACATTGGTGATCAGTGAGAAGAATGTTCCTTACATTGGTGATTAGTGGGAAGAATGTTCCTTAGATTGGTGATCAGTGGGAAGAATGTTCCTTACATTGGTGATCAGTGGGAAGAATGTTCCTTACATTGGCGATCAGTGGGAAGAATGTTCCTTACATTGGTGATCAGTGGGAAGAATGTTCCTTACATTGGTGATCAGTGGGAAGAATGTTCCTTACATTGGTGATCAGTGGGAAGAATGTCCCTTACATTGGTGATCAGTGAGAAGAATGTTCCTTACATTGGTGATCAGTGAGAAGAATGTTCCTTACATTGGTGATCAGTGAGAAGAATGTTCCTTACATTGGTGATCAGTGGGAAGAATGTTCCTTACATTGGTGATCAGTGAGAAGAATGTTCCTTACATTGGTGATCAGTGGGAAGAATGCTCCTTACATTGGTGATCAGTGGGAAGAATGTCCCTTACATTGGTGATCAGTGAGAAGAATGTTCCTTACATTGGTGATCAGTGGGAAGAATGCTCCTTACATTGGTGATCAGTGAGAAGAATGTTCCTTACATTGGGGATCAGTGAGAAGAATGTTCCTTACATTGGTGATCAGTGAGAAGAATGTTCCTTACATTGGTGATCAGTGGGAAGAATGTTCCTTACATTGGTGATCAGTGAGAAGAATGTTCCTTACATTGGTGATCAGTGAGAAGAATGCTCCTTACATTGGTGATCAGTGAGAAGAATGTTCCTTACATTGGTGATCAGTGAGAAGAATGTTCCTTACATTGGTGATCAGTGAGAAGATTGTTCCTTACATTGGTGATCAGTGAGAAGAATGTTCCTTACATTGGTGATCAGTGAGAAGAATGTTCCTTACATTGGTGATCAGTGGGAAGAATGTTCCTTACATTGGTGATCAGTGGGAAGAATGTTCCTTACATTGGTGATCAGTGAGAAGAATGTTCCTTACATTGGTGATCAGTGGGAAGAATGTCCCTTACATTGGTGATCAGTGGGAAGAATGTTCCTTACATTGGTGATCAGTGAGAAGAATGTTCCTTACATTGGTGATCAGTGGGAAGAATGCTCCTTACATTGGTGATCAGTGGGAAGAATGTCCCTTACATTGGTGATCAGTGGGAAGAATGTTCCTTACATTGGTGATCAGTGGGAAGAATGTCCCTTACATTGGTGATCAGTGGGAAGAATGTTCCTTACATTGGTGATCAGTGAGAAGAATGTTCCTTACATTGGTGATCAGTGGGAAGAATGCTCCTTACATTGGTGATCAGTGGGAAGAATGGTCCTTACATTGGTGATCAGTGAGAAGAATGTCCCTTACATTGGTGATCAGTGGGAAGAATGTTCCTTACATTGGTGATCAGTGGGAAGAATGTCCCTTACATTGGTGATCAGTGAGAAGAATGTTCCTTACATTGGTGATCAGTGGGAAGAATGTCCCTTACATTGGTGATCAGTGAGAAGAATGTTCCTTACATTGGTGATCAGTGGGAAGAATGTTCCTTACATTGGTGATCAGTGAGAAGAATGTCCCTTACATTGGTGATCAGTGAGAAGAATGTTCCTTACATTGGTGATCAGTGGGAAGAATGTCCCTTACATTGGTGATCAGTGGGAAGAATGTTCCTTACATTGGTGATCAGTGAGAAGAATGTCCCTTACATTGGTGATCAGTGGGAAGAATGTTCCTTACATTGGTGATCAGTGGGAAGAATGTCCCTTACATTGGTGATCAGTGAGAAGAATGTTCCTTACATTGGTGATCAGTGGGAAGAATGTCCCTTACATTGGTGATCAGTGGGAAGAATGTCCCTTACATTGGTGATCAGTGAGAAGAATGTTCCTTACAAATTCTTAAAAAGATCATTGGGGTCATTAGAATCTTATTTGGGAGGCAGAATTGCTCTTTGCTCATAGAACCAATAGAAACCCCTGGAGGAACCCTAGAATTTCATGGAACCCTAGTTGAGAAAGGTTGGTGTGACTCTGGACAGCACGGTCCGTTCCTTATGTCATGGCTGGGAACTGAAAACAAATATCAGAATTGAGATCCTCCCTCTAAGTCCCCCTGTGCCCCTGATGTTCCGGAGTACTCCGGTCCGCTCCCTTAGAGTTCCAGCAGCCTAGAAGATCAGGACCTCCAGTCCGTAGATCAGCCCCATTATACAACAGACACATATTATCAATCTTATCAATCTCGATCCTCCCAGCACTGTATTGGTGATTTGTTGTTGTACCGGCTCATGTCACATACAAAGCATAGATTCTTCTAGAAGACGGATATTGGGCAGAAATACGCTGATTTTAACCCCCGGAGCGCCATCTATGGGATGTTTTTTTTCATGTCGTATGAAAATTAAGTCTTCTGCAGAGCCGGCGTAATCTTCAAACATTAAAATGATTTTCTTAAATCCAGGCCGGTGTCTCCTTCTGTGCCAAATGATGTTTTTACCTATAATCTCCGGCCTATTACACTCCTGAAAATAGGAAGCAAAAGCCTCTTTCTGTTCTTGAGCCGGACCAAGGCGCTGCGCCGCGTGCGAGGAGGACGCCTCGGGAACTTTAACGTGGACATTTCTGTGACTTTACAAGTCGGTGTGAACACGTTCCCAGCTTGTTACAATGTACAGCGAGTGTATCATTTATCTGAGACACTCCATGTTTTATCATTAACCCCTTTTCACCTACACCCCCCCCCCCCAACAACCCTGTAAGTGGGTATACCACTAAAGGGCAGGAAGGACTTCCTGATCACATTGACCACTCCTACTAAAAGTGCTGATTGCCACTTTAAACAAGCTGCTATCAGGCTTCATCAGGCTTTCAAAACGTTTTAAGAAGTGCTGAAGCCTGCTAGCAGCTTGTTTAAAGTGACAATCAGCACTCCCATTAGGATCTGTGTTCAATATTTACAAACTGAAGCTGAATGGTACTTTTAAAAGCTTCCATAAAGCTTGCCTAAAGCTCTGCAAATGCTTCATCGAAGCTTGCTGTCCACATTGCTCTTATACAAGCTGAAGCTCGTGTGAAACTGTCAGGTATTTGCCAAAAACTGCTCAGGCACCCAAATAAAAGAGTTATCTGTGCACGTCACACACACACACACACCGACACGTAGGGATCGGAGCCTTTCAATCGATCTCGTGTCCACTGAAAATGATCATTTATGATGCTAATGCCGCGTACACACGATCGTGATTCACGGCGGTGAAAACACCGCCGTGAATCACGACATGAAATAAAATGAAAAACGAGGGAACGGCATTTTCCCCCACACACGACCGTTTTTCCCGTCATTTTTTTCTTTGACGAGAAAAACGACCGTCTGTGGGCTCCGCGGCAGTGTCTCCCTATGGGAAAACTGCAGCGGAAAAAAATGATGGAAAAAACGATGAGAAAATTTAGAACATGTTCTAATTTTTCTCGTCGTTTTTTCTGCCGTTTTTCTCAACGAGAAAAACGACATAAAGCCCACAGACGATCGTTTTTCTCGGCGAAAAAAAAAATGCAGTTTTTCTCGTCGAGAAAAGCGGTCGTGTGTACGCGGCATTAGATTTGGGTTCAATTTGTGTCTTTTTTTTAAAAAAAAAAAAATCCAATTCCCTCATTAAAGAGATCGCCGGAGTGCATTTTTCAAGCACTTTCAACTTGTGACCCCGATATTGATGGTGGGGATCAGTGGAGCTCACCGCCAGCACTTCCCAGAACTTCCCTCTAATCATTTTATAGCTTTATTCCGTTGCTTTTGCAACTGTAAGATAAATAAAGATGATTGAATTTTGAATTGTCCTCTAGGAGATCACTGCTATCAGGAAATATCTACCAAAGAGACCTATTGAATAAATACACATGCAGTGCTACCAGACCACACACTTGTGGGAATATGGGACTATAGGACTATGCAATATGGGACTATGGGACTGTGGGACTATGGACTGTGGGACTATAGGACTATAGGACTATGCAATATGGGACTGTGAACTGTGGGACTATGGGACTATGGAATATGGGACTATGGGAATATGGGACTATGGACTGTGGGACTATAGGACTATGGACAATGGAATATGGGACTATGGGACTGTGAACTGTGGGACTATAGAACTATGGGACTATGGAATATGGGACTATAGAACTATGGAATATGGGACTATGGACTATGGGACTGTAGAATATGGACTGTGGACTATGGAAATATGAGTCTATGGACTGTGAGACTATGAACTATTGGACTACAGAATATGGACTATGTGACTGTGGGACTATGCAAATATGAGACAGTGGACTGTGGGGCTATGGAACTGTGGACTGTAGAATATGGACTATGGGAATATGGGAATATGA
Organism: Rana muscosa; assembly: GCA_029206835.1. Taxonomy (NCBI): domain Eukaryota; kingdom Metazoa; phylum Chordata; class Amphibia; order Anura; family Ranidae; genus Rana; species Rana muscosa. The sequence continues at coordinate 298,830,476 of CM055121.1, forward strand.
GGCTGTGGGAATATGAGGCTGTGGGACTATGAGACTGTGGGACTATGAGACTGTGGACTATGGGACTGTGGACTATACGACTGTAGGACTATGGACTATGGTACCATGGGACTGTGGGACTCTGGACTAATGGACATTTGGACTATGGGCTGTGGGACTATGGACTATGCGACTGTAGGACTATGGAACCATGGGATTGTGGGACTATGGAAATTAGGACTATGAGAATATGGGACCATGGGACTATGTGAATATGAGACTATGGAACTATGGACTATAGGACTGTGAACTAATGGACTATGGGACTCTAGACTCTGGGAATATGGAACTGTGGAATATGGACTGTGGACTATGGACTATGGGACTGTGGGACTATGTCTGTGGACTATGGGACTTGGGACTATTGAAATATGGGACTGTGGACTATGGGCCTATGTCTGTGGACTATGGACTGTGGGACTATGGAATACGGGACTAATGGGCTATGGGAATGACACCGTGGGACTAATGGCCTATGGGAATATGAGACTGTGGACTGTGGGACTATGGAACTCTGGACTAATGAACTATGGGACTATAAACTATGAGACTATGAACTATGGGACTGCAGAATATGGACTATGTGACTGTGGGACTTGGGAATATGAGACTGTGGGACTATGGAACTGTGGACTGTAGACTGTGGACTATGCGACTGTAGGACTATGGACTATGGGACCATGGGACTCTGGTATATAGAACTATGGGAATATGGGACTGTGGGACTATGGACTATAGGACTGTGAACTAATGGACTATGGGACTCTAGACTCTGGAAATGGGACTGTGGAATATGGACTGTGGACTATGGGACTGTTGGGACTATTGAAATATGGGACTGTGGGACTATGGCATATGGGACTAATGGACTATGGGAATATGAGACTGTGAACTGTGGGACTATGGCACTCTGGACCAATGAACTATGGGACTGCAGAATATGGACTATGTGACTGTGGGACTTTGGGAATATGAGACTGTGGACTGTAGAATGTTTACAATGGACTATGGGAATATGAGACTGTGGGACTGTAGGACTATGGACTAATTGACTTTGGGACTATGGACTGTGGGACTCTGGAATATAGGACTATGTGAATATGAGACTATGGAACTATGGACTATAGGACTGTGAACTAATGGACTATGTCTGTGGACTGTGGGACTGTGGGAACATGGGACTATGGACTATGGGACTGTGGTTTATGGACTAATGGACTATGGGATGTTTGGTGTGCATAGAGCCGCATACATCACCACAACGAACATTCATTGCTCAATCAAAAGAAACAGAAGTGAGGGGGAAGAGGAGAGGTTCGGGAGCTCACTAAGGACATTACAAGGAGGTAGAAAAACACGGTGATAAATAATTTAATGAAAATAGATTAGAGGGCCGTTAAGTAGAGGATGGATTATTATTGGAGAATAAGGATATAATTTAGTGTCCCTTTAAGGCCGGTTCCCTACAGGGCATTGGGAAAAATCCCCCTAATGAGGTCTCTGATTGGCCGGCGAAGAATCCCCCTGACCAATGACAAGTCTTCAGTCTCCATCCAAACCCACAAACAATGGGATGGATTTGGTCTTGTTGTGTGACGTCAGCAGTAACAATGTAACATTATCACTTCCCGGGTCGGATCCAATGATGAGAGGTGTCCCCGGTGTACAGATTTCTCACATGTTCTCTCTACGTGTCACCCGCAGGAAATCTCCCCCCCGGATTTTACTGTATGTTTGAAGACGGCAGCTGTGGCTGGACGCTGGACCCCCACACCTCACTATGGCGGATCGGGAATCTGGAGGAGTCGGAAGGTAATGAGTCGTGTGTTGTAGGGAGAGCCGTAATATATTACAGGGGGGGGGGGGGGGATTTCTTTGCTTCAATGTTTCTATATTTTATTTAAATGTAATCTTTATTTTACCCCCCCCCCTCCCCCTCCCCCTCCCCCTTTAACACTTTCCCTGCCAGAGATGATTTTTTTATTTTTTTTTACACATATTATTCTAAGCCTGAAGATTACATAAAACTCCCAAAACATGATATCATTTCTGAAAGCAGACACCCTAAAGAATAAAATAGCGGTAGTTCCGATTTCTTTTACATCACGCGATATTACCGCAAAGGTCCAGGAAATGCAAAATTTATGTAAAAAAGACGCTAAAGTGAATTTTATTAGACATGTGCAATTCGTTTCATTCCGAATTTGTTTTTTTAAATCGCTAATTTGGAAATATCTGAATTAACGAAAACCCGTTCAGCAAATTTTACCGAATATCCGTAAATTCGAATCTTCTTAAAATTTAAATATTCGTAAATTCGAATATTCGAGTGCTTGAAAATTTGGAAATTCGTAAATTCAAAATTCAAAAATCCGAATTTTCAGGAAATTTCGAAAATCCTAAAAATTAAAAAATCCAAAAATAAGAACGAAAATTAAAAATAAACGAAAATCCAAAAATAAGAAGAAAAATAAGAAAATTAGAAAACCGGAAAATTTGAAAACTGGAAAATTTGAAAATCGGAAATAATAACTAATAGCTAACTATCAATTTATAGGTATTGGAATTCCCTTCAAATTCGGCTGTTGGAGAACGTAACGAATACGAATTTATCCGAAATAACAAATGCCGTATCTAAACGAATGGAACATAACAAATTAATAATAATAAATAATAATAATAAAAACTTTTTATTTTTAAATTCGAATCTTCATAAAATTTAAATATTCGTAAATTCGAATATTCGAGTGTTTGAAAATTTGGAAATTCGTAAATTCAAAAATCCGAAGTTTCGGAAATTTCGAAAATCCTAAAAATTCGAAAATCCAAAAATAAGAACGAAAATTAAAAATAAACGAAAATCCAAAAATAAGAAAATTTGAAAACCGGAAAATTTGAAAACTGGAAAATTTGAAAATCGGAAATAATAACTAATAGCTAACTATCAATTTATAGGTATTGGAATTTCCTTTCAATTTCGGCTGTTGGAGAACGTAACAAATACGAATTTATCCGAAATAACAAATGCCGTATCTAAACAAATGGAACATAACAAATTAATAATAATAAATAATAATAATAATAAAAACGTTTTATTTTTAAATTCGAATCTTCGTAAAATTTAAATATTCGTAAATTCAAATATTCGAGTGTTTGAAAATTTGGAAATTCGTAAATTCAAAATTCGAAAATGCGAAATCTCAGGAAATTTTGAAAATCCTAAAAATTAGAAAATCCAAAAATTAGAACGAAAATTAAAAATAAACGAAAATCCAAAAATAAGAAGAAAAATAAGAAAATCTGAAAACCGGAAAATTTCAAAATTGGAAAATGTGAAAATCTGAAATTAATAATAGCTAACTATCAATTTATAGGTATTGGAATTTCCTTTCAATTTCGGCTGTTGGAGAACGTAACGAATACGAATTTATTTGAAATAACAAATGCCGTATCTAAACGAATGGAACATAACAAATTAATAATAATAAATAATAATAAACTTTTTATTTTTATTATTATTATTAATTCATTTTATTCCATTTGTTTAGATGCGGCTCTCCTTATTTCGGCTAATTCGTAACTTCGGATAAATTCGTATTCGTTACGTTCTCCAACAGCCGAATTTGAAAGGAAATTCCAATACCTATAAATTGATAGTTATATATCATTAGTTAGTTATTATTTTTGGATTTTCGTTCTTTAGAATTTTTGGATTTTCGTTCTTATTTTCGGATTTTCTAATTTTCAGACTTTGGAATTTCTCAATTTTCTAATTTTACAAATTTTCTAATTTACAAATTTTCTAATTTCTGAATTTCTGAATCTCCGAATTTTCAGATTTTCGATTTTCGATCATAATGAATGACCCAAAAAACTGAGATAAACAATTTTTTTTGGCAGTGCACATGTCTAAATTTTATGGCATTAAAAAAGCAATAAATTCACCCAATTTTTGGTAAAATATAAAAGATGAGGTTACACAGAGTAAATAGATACCAAACATGTCAAACCCCAATTTTGCGTGCGCCTGCGAAATGGCGACAAACTTCAGTACTCTATATTTTTCATAGGTGAACCTCAGTGTTATGGTAGAATTATTGCTCCCACTCCGTCATGCGCGGCGATATGTAACATGTGTATCACAATTAAAGTTTTCGCGTGTGGGTGTGTATGTGGTGGGGGCTCAAATAATTATTATTTTTTTTTGGGGGGGGGGTATGTTTATGTCCTTGGGTGTGACTTACATTTTTTACAATTTTATATTATTATTATTATTATTATTGTTTTTTTTTTTAACCTTAAGTAAAGTCCCATATGTGATGATTTTTTGGTGACAGGTTCTCTTTAATTAAACATCAGGGGTCCAGAAGGCCCCTGATTTCTCCCCTTTTGTCCTACGGGGATGTTTTACCCTTTGCTTCTGGGTCAGCAAGAAGAAGGGGAGGAGAGCGGACGCATGTCTGCTCAGGTCCCTCCCCCTGTACCGAGAGGCACCCGCTATGCCGGTTCAGGGACCGCAGACGGGCAAGCGGAGTTCGGAATACATGGTGGGGGGGGGGGATGCGTGGACGGGAAAGAGGGGGGGGCACCCATTACCAGAGGAGGGGGATGAACACCCGCCCCCCCCCACCCTCCTCCATACAGACCTGGGTTATCTTAATGCCAGGACGCAGAGTTGGTGTTCCTGATCATGTGGACTTTATGAATGTCTGTGATTGGCTGGGATTTGCTGGCTCCGCCCAGTCACTGTTTACGATCTGGTGGTCAGACCATGCATTGTTGGGTCTTTTTTTTTTTCACCTTCCTCTGGATCAATCATGGGTATAGGGCTCGGTATATGACAGCTTTCTATTTATATAATGGTTGAATTACAAAAAATAATTAGAAATAAATATTATTTTTCCCAATTTTTATTTTTAATTTTTTTTACGATAACATTTTTTTTTTTTTAACATTTTATAAATTATTTTTATGAAATTTTTTAATACAACGCTGTTGGGAAGGTGTTGGATGAAATATCAGGGGTCCAAACAGACCCCTTACATCTCACCTTTGAGACAGAGAAAGGAATTGAGGACACAGATTCCCCAATTCCTTTTTCTGTAGCCCCTCATTTTCACGGAAGATGAATGAAGAGGAGACAGAGGCTCTCCTGTTCCTGCGTAAACTCAATCATAGTAAACACAATTTACTATGCTTCAGTTATGAATGGACACAGGAGCTATTCTTATCAATCACTCACTGTGTCCAATTCAGGAAATGAAGGGGCCGGCAAATGACATATTTAGCAGCCCCTTTCCTTCACTTTCCATCCGCCTGTGCACCCGCAGCAGTCGGTGGAAGAGTGAAGCCGGCAGCGCTGCAGGGGGGGGGGATAAGGAGGGTCCCAGGCGCACAGCTGTGGTCAACACATGGAGGGAGATCAGTTCGGCGGGATGGGAAGACAATTACAGAACGATGCACTGTGTCTGTCTCTCTCTCCAGCAGCTGAAAGATGGCGGGAGGGAGAGGGGGAGAAACCAGCTTTCAGCTGCTGAAGGGAGAGACACAGACACAGTGCATCGTTCTGTAATTGTCTTCCCGTCCCGCCGAACTGATCTCCCTGTTGTCCAGGCCCCTCTGTGTGTCTGGGCCCCCTACAGGAGGCCCGGTGGTACCCCCCTATCATGGCCCTGGTTGCAGCCTTCCCCTATTCTACTATGGAAACCCCAATGTCTTTTAAAATCATGGTGGGCTTTCTAATTAGCAAGCCAAGCAATAGATTTTTTGTTGCCTTCCTCTGGATCAACTGTGTCTAGAGTTCTGTATACCGCGAGGTTCATTCTATTTATTTATTTTCTCTATTGGTGGAACTAGATAGACTTGTGTCACCCAGACAAACTATGGAACTAAATCCTCTGATAGCCATTCGTATGTTACACTACAGCTCTGCGCCATAGGGCCCAGCGGGGGGCGCCGGCATCCGACTAGTGATGAGCCGAACACCCCCGGGTTCGGTTCGCACCAGAACCCGCGAACGGACCGAAAGTTCGTACGAACATTAGAACCCTATTAAATACAATGGATGCGAACGTTTGAATTCTAAAGTGCTAATTATAACAACTATTATGCATGTTATTGTCCTAAAAATGGTTTGGGAACCCGGGTTGTGCACCAGGGGACATGTATCAATGCAAAAAGAAGTTTTAAAAACGGTCGTTTTTCGGGAGCAGTCATTTTAATGATGCATAAAGTGAAAAAAAAAAAGTCAAATATTCCTTTAAATATCGTACCTGGGGGGTGTCTAAAGTATGCCTGTGAAGTGCCACGTGTTTCCCGTGTTTAGAACTGTCCCTGCACAAAATTACATTTCTAAAGGAAAAAAAGCCATTTAAAACTGCTTGCGGCTTTAATGTAATGTCTGGTCCCGGTAATATGGATGAAAATCTTTAAGAAAAATGGCATAGCTACCCCATGACCCCCCCCCCCTACCCCAGCCCATTACCAGCCCCTTTGGGTCTTGTATGGATATTAAGGGGAACCCCGCACATAAAATAAAAAAGGCCCTATATACTCTGAACAGCCGTATACAGGCGGTGCATACAAGACAGGGACTGTAGGTTTGTTCTTATGTAGAATCTGTTTGTAATTTTGAACAGGTACATTGTTGAAGTGTAGCTCCAGCCCAAAAATCTATTTTTAAACTTTTTGGAAAACATAGGTAAGGGTTATCACCCCTGTAACATTTGTTTTGCTGTCTGTGCCCCTGTTCAGAACATTTCACCTCACTTTCCGTCCCAATGACAACTGTTTTTGAAATGTGGTGTTTTTCTTGAAACAAGGATTGCTGATAAAGCATCAGTACAGAGGAGACACCTTTCTCCCATATTTATTCTTACAGGAGAGAATTTTCCTTCCTAGTGGTAGATTTCCTCTCACTTCCTGTTGTCTTCTTGCGTTTGCAAGTAGGAGTCGTTTGTAAGTTGGATGTTTGAAAGTAGGGACCTGCCGTATATACTCTGCAGAAATAGGCCCCTTAGTTGTTGGTGTTGGCACAACACTGTAAGCACTCAGAGTTACTCTTGGTGGGTGCAGGAATGGGCCCTGCTGTGAATTATTAGATCAAGAATTGTAATTACATGCCCCTTTTGAACAGGGGCTGAAAAATTGGGCCTTTCGTGGTGGTGGTGGTGGTGGCGTTGCCACAACACTGTAAGCCCTCAGAGTTACTCTTGGTGGGTGCAGGAATGGGCCCTGCTGTGAATTATTAGATCAAGAATTGTAATTACATGCCCCTTTTGAACAGGGGCTGAAAAATTGGGCCTTTCGTGGTGGTGGTGGTGGTGGCGTTGCCACAACACTGTAAGCCCTCAGAGTTACTCTTGGTGGGTGCAGCAATGGGCCCTGCTGTGAATTATTAGATCAAGAATTGTAATTGCATGCCCCTTTTGAACAGGGGCTGAAAAATTGGGCCTTTCGTGGTGGTGGTGGTGGTGGCGTTGCCACAACACTGTAAGCCCTCAGAGTTACTCTTGGTGGGTGCAGGAATGGGCCCTGCTGTGAATTATTAGATCAAGAATTGTAATTACATGCCCCTTTTGAACAGGGGCTGAAAAATTGGGCCTTTCGTGGTGGTGGTGGTGGTGGCGTTGCCACAACACTGTAAGCCCTCAGAGTTACTCTTGGTGGGTGCAGCAATGGGCCCTGCTGTGAATTATTAGATCAAGAATTGTAATTGCATGCCCCTTTTGAACAGGGGCTGAAAAATTGGGCCTTAGGCACTGGTGGCACAACACTACAACCCCTCACAGATACTGTACTTGGAGCACAGCAATGAGCCCTGTTGCAAAGTATTGCTTCAAAAATTGTAATGACACGCCCCTGTTAAACAGGGGCTGAAAAATTGGGCCTTAGGCACTGGTGCCACAACACTCCAACCCCTCACAGATACTGTACTTGGAGCACAGCAATGAGCCCTATGGCAAATTATTGCTAAAAAAATTGTAATTACACGCCCCTGTAAAACAGGGGCTGAAAAATTGGGCCTTAGCCACTGGTGGCGGCACCCATAAACAAAAATGATCTTCCAAGCTATCATCATTAATCGTATCATTGAGGACTCGGAGGAGGAGGATAGCCAGTCAACATAACAGCACAGGCACTCAGCATCAGTCTTGAAGGGATGTGACATGTTAAAATCAATTAGTCTGTTATATCAACATCAGGTGTGTGGTAGCTGGTGGTGATCCAAGACTGGTTCATCTTGATGAAAGTCAGTCGATCAACCGAGTCGGTGGACAGGCGCACCCTGTGATCCGTGACAAATCCTCCAGCAGCACTGAATGTGCGTTCCGAAAGAACGCTGGATGCAGGACAGGCCAGTAGCTCAATTGCATACTGTGCAAGCTCTGGCCAGTGATCCATCCTCAAGACCCAGTAAGCCAGAGGATTTTCGGTGGGGAAGGTGTCCAAGTCTGACCTTGCCCCTAGATATTCCTGCACCATGTTTATCAGACGCTGGCGATGGTTGCTGGAACCGATCATACTTTGGGGCTGCGGACTAAAGAATTGTCTGAACGCATCGGTCAGACGGCCACCTTCCCCACCGCTCATTCTTTGACTGGCCGAAGCCTCAGCAACTCGTTGTCCAGGACCAGGAGTTTGTAACCTCCCAGTCTCTGGGAACGCGTTGCACAGACCTTTCTGCAAGGCCTCCCGGAGTTGTCTCATCCTCTGCTCCCTCTGCGACGGTAACATAAGGTCCGCAACCTTACCCTTGTACCGTGGATCAAGGAGAGTGGCCAGCCAGTAATGGTCCCTCTCCTTGATCCGAAGAATACGAGGATCCTTCCGCAGACTTTGCAGGATCAGGGAGGCCATGCAGCGTAGGTTTGCTGAGGCATTCGCTCCGGAGTCCTCTGGGTCACTAAGGACGACATGATCCGCAGCCACCTCCTCCCAGCCACGTACAAGTCCACTGGTTTCTTGGGACTGTAAATCATCCCTAAAAGACTGCTGCTGATGATGCTGAGTGCCAGCCTCCACCTCCATGCTGACACAATCCTCCTCCTCCTCCTCCTCCTCCTCTTCCTGTGCGATGGGTGGGACAGAAGGAACACTGTCTGGGTAAAGGGGGCCTTGAGAGGCAAGGAAGTCCTCCTCTTCCTGCCTCTGTTCTGCCTCAAGTGCCCTGTCCATTATTCCACGCAGCGTGTGCTCCAACAGGTGGACAAATGGTACAGTGTCACTGATGCATGCACTGTCACTGCTCACCATCCTTGTGGCCTCCTCAAATGGTGCCAGGACAGTGCATGCATCCCTGATCATGCCCCACTGGCGTGGAGAAAAAAAACCAAGCTCCCCTGACCCTGTCCTGGTGCCGTAGTCGCACAGGTACTCATTGATGGCCCTCTGCTGCGTGTGCAGCCGCTGCAGCATGGCCAACGTTGAGTTCCACCTGGTGGGCATGTCACATATAAGGCGGTTCTTGGGCAGGTTCAACTCCTTTTGCAGCTCAGCCAGGCGAGCACTGGCATTATAAGATCTGCGGAAATGCGCACAGACTTTCCTGGCCTGCCTCAGGACATCCTGTAAGCCCGGGTACCTGCCCAAGAACCGCTGCACCACCAGGTTAAGGACGTGAGCCACACAGGGCACATGGGTCAGTTGTCCCTGTCGGAGGGCGGAGAGGAGGTTGGTGCCATTGTCGCAAACCACCATTCCTGGCTTAAGCTGGCGTGGCGTCAACCACCTCTCGGCCTGGCCCTGCAGAGCAGACAGGACCTCTGCCCCAGTGTGGCTTCTGTCCCCCAAACACACCAGCGCAAGCACGGCATGGCATCTTTTTGCCTGCGTACTTGCGTAGCCCCTTGAACGCCTACGGAGCACCGCTGGTTCCGAGGACAAACCACAGGAAGAGGCCATGGAGGAAGAAGAAGAGGAGGGGGTGGAGGAGAGAGGTGTGTCACAACCAGTAGTAGCATTTTGGAGGCGTGGCGGTGGAACAACCTCCAACACTACTGCACCTTGTCCTGCATCCTTCCCAGCTGCCAAAAGAGTGACCCAATGGGCCGTGAAAGAAAGGTAACGTCCCTGTCCATGCCTGCTGGACCATGAGTCAGCGGTAATATGCACCTTACCGCTGACCGCCCTGTCCAGCGAGGCCAAGACATTGCCTTCCACATGCCGGTAGAGAGCCGGAATAGCCTTCCGTGAGAAAAAGTGGCGTTTGGGAACCTGCCACTGAGGAACCGCACATTGCACAAACTCACGGAAGGGGGCCGAGTCTACCAACTGAAAAGGCAGCAGTTGAAGCGCTAGCAATTTAGCCAAGCTAGCATTCAACCGCTGGGCATGTGGATGGCTGGGAGTGAACTTCTTTCGACGGTCCAGCAGCTGGGGCAGGGAAATTTGCCTGCTAGAATCGGACGTCGGTGTACTGCTAGCAGAGTGGCCGCAAGTACTTGGCTGTGACACACCTAATTCTACACCTTCATTCCTCTCAGTGCATGTTTCAGAGAGGACTGAAGTTATAGTGGGGTTGGAGATCCCAGCTGATGCGGTGCAAGGAGAGGTCCGCTTTGTTCTTTGGTGTGGGTCTTTGAGGTAGGCTTGCCAACGAGCTGCATGGCAGGTCAACATATGTCTGGTCAGGCATGTGGTACCCAAGCGGCTGATGTTTTGGCCACGCGATATACGCTTGAGACATATGTTGCAAACAGCAGCTGTGCGATCTGATGCACTAGCCTCAAAAAAGGCCCACACCAAAGAACTTTTTGAATGACGGGCAGAGGCAGCGCCCTGCACAGGCGGAGCTCTGCGGTGTGATTCCGTCGGTGTACTGCCCTTACGCTGGCCACCAAAGGGCATCCTGCCTCGTTGGAGATGTGCCTCCTCCTCATCCTCCTCCTCCTCCTCTCTCCTATTAGGCACCCACGTGGAGTCAGTGACCTCATCATCCCCTCCCTCCTCATCACTGGAGCCAATCTGGCAGTATGCTGCAGCTGCTGGAACATGACTGCCAGATTGGTGTCCTTCTTGAGCATCCCCTCTGTCTGCTCTCACGCTACTGCCTTCCTGTAGCTGGGTTTCATCATCAGACCCTTCGAAACGCTGGGCATCCTCCTGGAGCATGTACCCAACACTGTGCTCAAACAGTTCGGGGGACTCCTCAGGAGGAGGACATGGTGGGTCTAGGGAAGGAGTGACTGATGATGAGTCTGACATTGATACCAGGGAAGAGGACGCTTTGGCAGCTGCTTTTCCAGTACCCTGAGCCTGGGTGAGAGAGGATGAGGAGGAGGAGGAGGGCTTGGTCATCCACTCTACCAAGTCTTCGGCATGATGTGGCTCAACATGTCCAGCTGCCGAAAAGAAGGACAAGCGTGTCCCATGGCCATGTGCTGATGACAATGCACCGCGTCCACGACCAGCACTGTTGCCCCCAGACACAGAGCCTGCTTGCCCTCTTTTATTGCCTCCTGACTGTCTGCCTCTCCTTGTTTGCCTTCCAGACATTCTAATAGATGGCCTGCAGGGAGATGGGAAAAAAGCAATAAGGGCTACCTTCAGGTGTCCTTCTCTGTCCCTTTACTTAAGGATTTCTAAATATGGTTCAGGATGATTGCTTTTGCACAGAATAGCACAACGACAATTTCCCTGACTGTCCAAAAAACAAGGATTTCAAAGATGGTTGATGAGGAATGCTTTAGCACACTATAGCACAAGGAGAATTTCCCTCACTGTCCTTCCCTGTCCCTAGAAACAAGGATTATCACAGTGAAAGAAACTGACACTCTTCCTACCTATAGTTTTCTGTCCCTAGAAAAAATGTTTTTTTAAAGCACACTATAGCACAAGGAGAATTTTCCTCACTGTCCTTCCCTGTCCCTAGAAACAAGGATTATCACAGTGAAAGAAACTGACACTCTTCCTACCTATAGTTTTCTGTCCCTAGAAAAAATGTTTATTTAAAGCACACTATAGCACAAGGAGAATTTCCCTCACTTTCCTTCTTTGTCCCTAGAAACAAGGATTATCACAGTGAAAGAAACTGACACTCTTCCTTCCTATAGTTTTCTGTCCCTAGAAAAAATGTTTTTTTAAAGCACACTATAGCACAAGGAGAATTCCCTCACTGTCCTTCCCTGTCCCTAGAAACAAGGATTCACACAGTAAAACACACTGACACTCTCCCTACCTATCCTTCTCTTTCCCTAAACTAAAGGAATCCAGGTTAAGCAAGAAAAAAAAAATGTCACTGTCCCTGCCTAAGCTTCTCTTTCCCTGCTCCGGAACACACTACACTAGGCCGCCGTGCTGGCGGCCTTTTATAGTGTGGGGCGTGTACTAAACCCCCTCAGCAATAATTGGCCACAGGCATCCTGCCTGTGGCCAATCATTGCTCTCCTCGCTGCCGGCGCTGTGATTGGCCAAGCATGCGGGGTCACAGTGCATGCTTGGCCAATCACAGCGCCTGGATGACACTGCGATGGCGTAGTGCATTGTGGGCCGTTCGCGTCACTCGAATTTGGCGCGAACGGCCCAAATCGTTCGATCTTCGTCGAACGATCGAACAGCCGATGTTCGAGTCGAACGTATGTTCGACTCGAACACAAAGCTCATCCCTACTGCCAGACACACCAGGAAGTGTCAGATATTGATGATACTTCAGTGTGGATCTGTAAGAGAGTGACGATCGGAAGGCCGAGCCTGCTGGATGCCGTCCGTGTAATATTCGTCTTATGTACAGGCTGCTGCTTCATTTTTAGGTTGTTTTTCATAATTTATATGTTCTCTTTCTTCATTTTACTATTTTTGATGAATCGTAGAAATCATCTTATGAAATTGTGTCGCCATTGTATTCTCCCAATATAATCAGATCACATTGTCTCTCTTCTCTCTCCTTTTCTCTCCTCCTCTTCTCTTCTCCTCTCCTCTCTTCTCTTCTCTTCTCCTCTTTTTCTCCTCTTCTCGCTTCTTCTCTGTTCTCTCTTCTCTCTCCTTTTCTCTCCTCCTCTTCTCTTCTCCTTCTTTCTTCTATCCTCTCCTCCTCTTCTCTTCTCCTTCTCTTTTTCTCCTCTTCTCGCTTCTTCTCTGTTCTCTCTTCTCTCTCCTTTTCTCTCCTCTCTTTTCTCCTTCTTTCTTCTATCCTCTCCTCCTCTTCTCTTCTCCTTCTCTTTTTCTCCTATTCTCGCTTCTTCTCTGTTCTCTCTTCTCTCTCCTTTTCTCTCCTCTCTTTTCTCCTTCTTTCTTCTATCCTCTCCTCCTCTTCTCTTCTCCTTCTCTTTTTCTCCTCTTCTCGCTTCTCTCATCTTCTCTGTCCTCCCTTTTCTCTTCTTTTATCCTCCTCTCTTCTCTCCTCTATTTTCTTCTATTTTCTCTTTTATCTTCTCCTCTCTTTTTCTCTCTAATCTCATTTCTCTTTTCTTTTCTCCTATTTTCCCTTTTCATCTCCTCTCTGTTCTCTTCTCTTTTCTCCTCTTCTCTGTTTTCCCTTCATCTCTCGTCTTCTCTCTTTTCTCTCCTTCTCTCTTTTCTCATCTCTCCTCTTCTCTCTTTTCTCCTCTCCTCTTCTCTTCTCCTTTTCTCTCTTTTTTCTCCTCTTCTCGCTCCTCTCATCGTCTCCATTCTCCCTTTTTATCTCCTCTTCTCTCTTCTCACCTCTCCTTTCCCCTCTTCTCTCTTTTTGCCTCCTCGCCTGTTTTCTCTCCTCTCTTCTCTCTATTCTCCTCTTCTCCTTGCTATCATATTCTCTCTTATCTCTTCTCTCCTCTTTTCATCTCCTCTCTGTTCTCTTTTCTTCTTGTCTGTTTGTTGTTCCTTCATCTCTCCTCTTTTTTTTTCTCTCCCTTCTCTCTTTTCTCATCTCTCCTCTTCTCTCTTCTTTCCTCTTCTCTATTCTCTCATCTCTTTTCTCCTCTTCTCACCTCTTCTCTCTTCTATCCTCTTTTTTCTTCTCTTCTTCTCTTTTTTTTCTGTTCTCCCTTCTTCTCTCCTCTTCTCTGTTCTCTCTTCTTCTCTCCTCTTTTCTCTTCTCGCCTCTCTTTTCTCCTCTTCTCTTGTTTCTCCTCTCCCCTCCTCTCTTCTCTCCTCTTCTCTTTTCTATCATCTTCTCTCTTTTCTCTTCTCCTCTCTCCTCTTTCCTTTTTTCACCTTTTCTCTGTTCTCTTTTCTTTTCTACTTTTCTCTGTTCTCCCTTTTATCTCTCCTCTTCTCTCTTTTCTCTTCTTGCCTCTCATTTCTCCTCTTCTCTCTTCTCTCCTCTCTTCTTCTCTGTATTCTCCTCTTCTCTTTTCTATAATCTCCTCTCTTTTCTCTTCTCTCATCTTTTAATCTCCTCTCTGTTCTCTTCTCCTCTTGTCTGTTCCTCCTTCATCTCTCCTCTTCTCTTCTCTTTTCTCTCCCCTTCTCTCTTTTCTCATCTCTCCTCTTCTCTTCTCTTTTCTCTCCCCTTCTCTCTTTTCTCATCTCTCCTCTTCTCTCTTCTTTCCTCTTCTCTTTTTTCCTCTTCTCTCTTTTCTCCTCTTCTATCCTCTTTTTTCTTCTCTCTTTTCTTGTCTTCTTGCTTCTCTAATCTTCTCTGTTCTCCCTTCTCTCCACCTTTTCTCTTCTCTCTTCTTGCCTCTCTTTTCTCCTCTTCTCTCTTTTCTCCTCTCCCCTCCTCTCTTGTCTCCTCTTCTCTTTTCTATCATTCTCTCTCTTTTTTCTTCTCTCCTCTTTTCACCTCCTCTCTGTTCTCTTTCCATTTCTCTTCTTCTCCGTTCTCCTTTTATCTCTCCTCTTCTCTCTTCTATCCTCTTCTCTTCTTTTCTCTTTTCTCCTCTTCTTGCTTCTCTCATCTTCTCCGTTCTCCATTCTTCTGTCCTCTTTTCTCTTCTCTCCTCTTCTTTTTTTTTTGTCTTTTCTCCTTATTCCTCTTTTTACCTCTCTCTGTTCTCTTTTCTTTTCTTCTCTATTCTCCCTTTATCTCTCCTCTTCTCTCTTTTCTCCTCTTCGCTCTTTTCTCCTCTTCTCTCTTTTCTCCTCTTCGCTCTTTTCTCCTCTTTTCTCTTCTCTTCTCTTCTTTTTTTTTTGTCTTTTCTCCTTATTCCTCTTTTCACCTCTTCTCTGTTCTCTTTTCTTTTCTTCTCTGTTCTCCCTTTATCTCTCCTCTTCTCTCTTTTCTCCTCTTCGCTCTTTTCTCCTCTTCGCTCTTTTCTCCTCTTTTCTCTTCTCCTCTTCTCTCTTTTCTCCTCTTCGCTCTTTTCTCCTCTTCGCTCTTTTCTCCTCTTTTCTATTCTCTCTCTTCTCCTCTTCTCTCTTTTCTCTTTTCTCCACTTCTCTTCTCTTGGTCACGCAGATTCTGTGCTCCTCCTGAACACCAGAGACTCACCGATATCGCAGAGTTCTGTAATGACCAACGTGCTCTACCCATCCCCCCTGAAGAACGCCACCTGCGAGGTAAGTGACGCCATGGTAGAAAATCTGTAATGGATTTAAAGGGTCGGAACACCCAACAAAGACCGACCCAACACTCTTCTAAGGAAGAGAGGTCATGTGACTACATGCAGACCCCGCCTCTACTCATTTAAGTGGTAATAAACTCGAAAGCAAACTTTTATTATATTGCAGCTTACCAATTCTTACATGTGACGGCTGCATTTGTTTTTGTTTTTTTAAACTTTCTTCTATTTTCATCTGGGGATCCAGCCAGCAAGTCTGTTGTTGTTGTTTTTTTTTTTTTTACAAGCTAAAGCTCTCCAGCAGAACATAGCAGTTTACTAGACATGTGCAGTTATTTTCGTTTTTTGGAAATTCGGATGTATCCGAATTTCCGAATTAGAATAGTACCGAATTTAAACAAATCCGAAATAACGAAAAAATAAATCGGACGAAGTTTGAATTTGAATCATTTTCGAATACTTTCGAATACTTTTCGCATTCGAATAGTTTTCTAATTCGAATTCAAAAACTTTATGAGTAGTTTTCCAATTTCTAAAGAGAATAAAATAGAATAAAAAATAAAGGAATAGAATAGAAAAACAAATTTTTTTTTTTCTATTCTATTCCTTTATTTTCTATTTTATTTTATTCTCTTTGGAAATTGGAAAACGAATAGATTTTGAATTCAAAAACTTTTCAAATTCGAAATCAAAAACTTTTCAAATTCAAATCGTTTTCCAATTTTCAACGAAAATAAAATAGAATAGAAAATAAAGGAATAGAATAGAAAAATATATATTTTTTTTCCTATTCTATTCCTTTATTTTCTATTTTATTTTATTCTCCTTGGAAAATAGGAAAAACGAATCTAATTCGAATATTTTTCAAATTCGAATTAAAAAACTTTTCAAATTCGAATTAGAAACTTTTCGAATTGGAAAAGTTTTCCAATTTCCAAAGAGAATAAAATAGAATAAAAAATAAAGGAATATAATAGAAAAACAAATTAATATTTTTTTTTCTATTCTATTCCTTTATTTTCTATTTTATTTTATTCTTTTTGAAATTGGAAAACTAATCGAATTTGAATAGTTTTCAAATTCGAATTCAAAAACTTTTCAAATTTGAATTCAAAAAACTTTTCAAATTCAAAATCAAAAACTTTTCAAATTCAAATAGTTTTCCAATTTCCAAAGAAAATAAAATAGAATAGAAAATAAAGTAATAGAATAGAAAGAAAAAAAAAAATATATATATATATATATATATATATATATATCATTTTTTTTTCATATTCCAATCCTTCATTTTCTATTTTATTTTATTCTCTTTGGAAATTGGAAAATTAATCGAATTCGAATAGCTTTTGAATTTGAATTCAAAAAGTTTTCAAATTTGAGCTAAAAAACTTTTCCAATTTAAAAAGTTTTCCAATTTCCAAAGAGAATAAAATAGAATAGAAAATAAAGGAATAGAATAGAAAAAAATATATATTTTTTTCCTTTTCTATTCCTTTACTTTCTATTTTATTTTATTCTCTTCGGAAATTGGAAAACTAATCCAATTCGAATCGTTTTCAAATTCAAAACTTTTCAAATTCAAATTCAAAAACCTTTTCGAATTGGAAACGTTTTCCAATTTCCAAAGAGAATAAAACAGAATAAAACATAAAGGAATATAGTACAAAAACTAATTAATATTTTTTTTTCTATTCTATCCCTTTATTTACTATTTTATTTTATTCTCTTTGGAAATTGGAAAACTAATCGAATTCGAATAGTTTTCGAATTCAAAAACTTTTCAAATTCGAATTCAAAAACTTTTCAAATCCGAATTAAAAAACTTTTTAAATTCGAAATCAAAAACTTTTCAAATTCAAATAGTTTTCCAATTTCCAAAGAAAAGAAAATAGAATAGAAAATAAAGGAATAGAATAGAAAAAAATATATATATTTTTTTTCATTCTATTCCTTTATTTTCTATTTTATTTTATTCTCTTTGGAAATTAGGAAAACTATTCGAATTCAAAAACCTTTCGAATTCGAAAACTATTCGAAATTGATTCGAAAACGTTTCAAAATCGATCCGAATTTGAACTTGAAAAATTCAAATCGATTTGAAATAGAATTAACAAAGCTAATTCCGAAAATGAAATAAACAAATTAAGCAAATTTAACTAAACTGATTTATGTAAATAACGAATTGAAACTGTAATGGCAACCCGAGTATGAAAGGGGTTAAAGCCGTTTAGGACATTCTCTTTCCGAACCCCAAGGCAGCTACCGACACTCCAGTCAGACGAACAAGACCCAGAAGAATAATTCTCCCCCAATAACGAGACGAAGCTCCGTGTTGAAGGTCAAACAGGAATATGAACTTTATTGGAAGGAAGACAGGCTCTTTATATATGTAGCGGGGTGCTCAATTTAGGGGAAGTGTTTGGGTGGTAGTTTTACCCAAACACCCTAATTGTTAGAGTTCTTGAAACCATTTTGGTCCACAGGTGGAGTATTGGTGTACAGTTCCCTGTGGCCTGCAGGTGGCGCTGCCATAGTGGGCCAGGGTTGAACTGCTGATACAGTGCTGTGCCTTGTGTGTCCCCTCTCAGCAGCCATACAGTGGGTGTGGTCTACCTGCTGGGCATGCTGGGAGAGCATATAAAAGGGGCAGAAGCTGCCTGTTGGGGGTTCGTTGTCGGGGGTCCTACCCCAGGGTCTTGTTCCCGTCCGCCCTGGGCACCTTTAGCCCAGGGGCGGATCTGCAGTTCGTGGTCAGTGAATCAGTTCCGGGCACCTTTAGTCCTGGGGCTGCGACGGAGGCCTGGGCCCAGCACCTTCGGCTGGAGCCCATCGGGGATCGAGGAGTCTCAGGGTGCCGCCTTGCGAGGGGACCCGTATTTTGGAAGAGGAGGCCGGGGGAGGAACCGTTCCGAGGGACTAGTGTGGAAGTCACAGTGAAGGAAGGGTCCCGGTAACTCTCCAGGGGGACGTCTTCTCCCTAAACGGAGGCCAAGTTCACCAGGTCTGTGGGAGAGACTGAGTTCACCGGGTCTGTGGCAGAGACTGAGTTCACCGGGTCTGTGGCAGAGACTGAGTTCACCGGGTCTGTGGCAGAGACTGAGTTCACCGGGTCTGTGGCAGAGACTGAGTTCACCGGGTCTGTGGGAGAGACTGAGTTCACGGGGTCTGTGGGAGAGACTGAGTTCACCAGGTCTGTGGCAGAGACTGAGTTCACTGGGTCTGTGGCAGAGACTGAGTTCACTGGGTCTGTGGCAGAGACTGAGTTCACTGGGTCTGTGGCAGAGACTGAGTTCACTGGGTCTGTGGCAGAGACTGAGTTCACTGGGTCTGTGGCAGAGACTGAGTTCACTGGGTCTGTGGGAGAGACTGAGTTCACCGGGTCTGTGGCAGAGACCGAGTTCACCGGGTCTGTGGCAGAGACCGAGTTCACCGGGTCTGTGGCAGAGACCGAGTTCACCTGGTCTGTGGCAGAGACCGAGTTCACCAGGTCTGTGGCAGAGACCGAGTTCACCTGGTCTGTGGCAGAGACCGAGTTCACCTGGTCTGTGGCAGAGACCGAGTTCACCTGGTCTGTGGCAGAGACCGAGTTCACCAGGTCTGTGGCAGAGACTGAGTTCACCAGGTCTGTGGCAAAGACTGAGCTCACCTGGTCTGTGGCAGAGACCGAGTTCACTGGGTCTGTGGCAGAGACCGAGTTCACCGGGTCTGTGGCAGAGACTGAGTTCACCGGGTCTGTGGCAGAGACTGAGTTCACCGGGTCTGTGGCAGAGACTGAGTTCACCGGGTCTGTGGCAGAGACCGAGTTCACCGGGTCTGTGGCAGAGACCGAGTTCACCGGGTCTGTGGCAGAGACCGAGTTCACCTGGTCTGTGGCAGAGACCGAGCTCACCTGGTCTGTGGCAGAGACCAAGTTCACCAGGTCTGTGGCAGAGACTGAGTTCACCAGGTCTGTGGCAGAGACCGATTTCACCAAGTCTGTGGCAGAGGCCTTGGGTAAAGTTGGAGTGACATTTGGCTGCTAGTCTTGTCCTAAGTAGACTATCCATTTGGGGCTGAGTCTGTTCGAGAAGCCTAACAGTGAAGTGATTTAGATTGTGCCTGGGCCTCTCCCATATCTTATGCTGTCCTATCTTCACTTCAACCTCTTTTCTATCAGAGACTGTTGTTTTACTAAAAGAGAAAATAAACTCTGCGTTGGAGTTGCAGCGAGTGTGGACATTTCAGTTACTGGGGGAAACAAGGACTTATCTCTGTTATTCACAGAGGTGAGAGACATTTTCTGGTTATCTGACTGTGAAAGACCCATCAACAACACCGCTCAACCTCTTATTACAGGAGGGAACGGGCTTGTGGCATGGTGTGCCTCTTCTTCCTGCGAGGAGCTGAATAAGGCAGGTAAAAGGGGGTCTGTGTGCTACATATACACTTGAGAATACTGCAGTAACCACATGAACAATGACCCGGATCCACCCACAACATCACACAATGGTTACATAACGAGCCCCCAATACACATTATTCTGAGTGTCAATACATCCCTTAGCAGACAACAGGTGAGTTCATTAACTAATCCCATAGACAGCATAGGTGACTCAAATGCATGACCTTTGAGTTTCCTAGACTGACTGTCTCCTAAACTACAATACACATTATCACAGGACTCCTTCACGCAATTACAGGGTCAATTAGCACAAGCCACAATGAGATCCAATGACTCTTAAATTTAACTTCCTGGAATGCCCAAATAAGGAGTTATACTTCCTGGGCATAGCCCTCACAGTGTACAGGGGATAACATCTTCATATTTCTTGAGAGATATTTTGGTAATGAATATTACTGTCTCATTTGAAGTAGTCCAAGATATATTTTCTCAGTCACCCTATGCCCCTAATGTACATAGGGTGATTTAGACATAAGAGGTGCATGGGGATCTGAAGCAAGGGTATCTCATACTTTCTAAAGCCCTGTACACACGATCGGATTTCCTATGGATTCTAATCCGATGGATTTTTCCATCGGAAATCCAATGAAGCTGACTTCCATCAGTCTTGCCTACACACCATCAGTCAAAAATCTGACCGTCCCAAACGCCGTGACGTAAAACACTCCGACAAGCCGAGAGATTCTGAGCATTCGTGGTTTTTTTGTCCGATGGAGTTCCACACAGACGATCGGAATTTGCTATCGTTTTTTTCCCGATGGGGCCCATACACGATCGGTTTGTCCGATGAGAAAAGTCCATCGGACTGTTTTCATTGGTAAAACCGATCGTGTGTACACGGCATAAGAGATTCTGGATTCCACGGGGCCCTCCCGTTACAGAAATGAAACAAAACACATTTTTATCGTTCTGCACATGTCTACAGTTTACACAGAAGAGACAAACCATTTAACACTAAAGTCTCGTACACACGCAGAGAATCCCGCCGTAAAAAAAAAAAAAAAACGTCGGTTTTCTCGACGAGATTCTTGTCAAGCTTTCCTTGCATACACACTGTCAATTAAAAATCTCGTTGTTGTAAAGCGCGATGACGTACAACACGTACAACAGCAGTATAAAGGGGAAGTTCCATTCCAATGAGGCCACCCCTTGGGTTGCTTTTGCTGATCTCGTGTTACCCGCGTGTTAGTAAAAGTTTGGGGGGAGACGATTCGCGCTTTTCAGCCTCGTGCTCTTCAGTCCGTTACAGCGTGACTAATGTGCTATCTCCATTACGAACGTTAGTTTTACCAGAAGGAGCGCTCCCGTTTCATACTTGATTCTGAGCATGCGCGGTTTTTTAAGACTCGGAAAAGCGTACACATGACCGGTTTTCTCGTCGGGAAACAGGCCGACGAGAATCCCGATGAGAAAAACGAGAATCCTGACGAGAAAATAGAGAGCAGGTTCTCTATTTTTCTCGTCTAGATTCCCGGCAGCTTTCTCAACAAGAAATCATACACACCAACGGTTTTCTCGGCAAGAAAGCTCTCCCAGCAGTTTTCTTGTCGTTTCTTGCCGAGAAAACCGGTCGTGTGTACGAGGCTTGACACTAAGACCCGGTTCACACCAGGGCGGCGCGACGCGGCACGACTTGTGGGGGCGACCTCGGCGGCGCGATCTCAAGACGACTTGAGACGCCCGTCGAGGCGATTTGCATAAAGCCCCGTACACACGATCGG
Organism: Rana muscosa; assembly: GCA_029206835.1. Lineage (NCBI taxonomy): Eukaryota > Metazoa > Chordata > Amphibia > Anura > Ranidae > Rana > Rana muscosa. Next base: position 298,852,098 of record CM055121.1, read on the forward strand.
TTTGACTGATGAAAACCGTCCGATGGATGGTTTTCATCAGACCAACCGATCGTGTATGGTACCCATCGGTCTTTTTTCCATCGGTTGTAAAAAATAGAACTTGTTTTAAAATTTTCCGATGGATAAAAAACCGATGGGAATTTCCGATCGTCTATGGGCAAGTCCATCGGATAAAAAACCCAGGCATGCTTAGAATCAAGTGGACGCATGCTCAGAAGCATTAAACGTAATTTTTCTCGGCTCATCGGAGTGTTTTACGTCACCGCGTTTGGAACGGTCGGTTTTTTGACTGATGGTGTGTGGCCAACACTGATGAAAAACAGTTTCATCGGATTTCCGATGGACAAATCCATCGGACGAAAATCCATAGGTTATCCGATCGTGTGTACGGGGCTTAAGACTTCTGTATAGAAGTCAATGCAGGTCGCCCCCAAAAGTAGTACAGGAACCTTTTTCTAAGTCGGAGCGACCTGAGTCACTCTTACTTAGAACGGTTCCATTGAAAAGCGTGGGACGCGACTTGTCAGGCGACTGAGTCGCCTGACGAGTCGCCCTGGTGTGAACCGCCTCTTACAATGATCTGCTTTTATTTATTATGTAAAGCTTTTATCTCAAAAGGAAAAAAAAATAAAAATGTTTGTGTAACTGATTATAAACTGTGAGCTGGAGTTTGGCTTCAATTTGTTAGTGCATCTAAATCTGCTAGTACCGTTATTACCCCCCCCCCCCCCCACAGACAATGCTGCTGTGCTCCTTTATCCAGAGTGGGGGCGCTCTAATATAGGAGGGGTGTTACTGGCCAGATCACCAGGTGAAAACGGGGGGGGGGGGGAAGCTAAAAAAAAAACAACAACAAAAAAAGAAAATAATAAATACAAAATGAAAGACCTAAAAAAAAAAAAAAAAACTAATGCAGCCACCACATCTAATAATTGATAAGAGGCAATATATTACTATTACCGTATATACTCGAGTATAAGCCGAGTTTTTCAGCACATTTTTTTGTGCTAAATATGCCCCCCTCGGCTTATACTCAAGTCACCTTTTTCGCCTGATCTCCCGGACTTTGGGGACCCCGTACCGGCCGGCCGTAGGTCCCCTGGCCCCCAAACATGGCACACATGTAGTCCCACTTTTCCTCTACAAGTGTGCAAAGTTTGTTGTCCGGGGAACCTACGGCCGGGGAGCACCGATTTTTCAAAGCCGGGCACTCCTTCCATAGACTCCCATGTTTTTCTCGTCAGGATTCTCGTTTTTCTCCCATGTTAAACGGTAATTTCTCCGGGGACTTTGGGGACCCGATACCGGCCGGACGTAAGTCTCCTGGACTCAAAACTTGGCACACATGTAGCCCCATTTCTCCTCTATAGGTGTTCAAAGTTTGTTTGGGGGATCTACGGCCAGGGAGCACCAATTTTTCAAAGCCGGGCACTCCTTCCATAGACTCCCATGTTAACCATCAGTCTAGTCATGGACACAGTGAGGCACGGGCACAGTGAGGCACGGGCACAGTGAGGCATGGGCACAGTTAGGCACAGTGAGGCATGGACATGGACACAGTGAGACATGGGCACAGTGAGGCATGGGCACAGTTAGGCACAGTGAGGCATTCACATGGGCACAGTGAGGCATGGGCACAGTGAGGCATGGGCACAGTTAGGCACAGTGAGGCATGCACATGGGCACAGTGAGGCATGGGCACAGTGAGGCATGGGCACAGCTAGGCACAGTGGGGCATGGGCACAGTGAGGCATGGGCACAGTTAGGCACAGTGGGGCATGGACATGGACACAGTGAGGCATGCACATGGACACAGTGTTAAACGGTAATTTCTCCGGGGATTTTGGGGACCCGATACCGGCCGGACATAAGTCTCGAGTCAATAAGTTTTCCCATTTTTTTGTGGTAAAATGAGGTGCCTCGGCTTATATTCGGGTCGGCTTATACTTGAGTATATACGGTACTTGCACTGACTTTATACTGCGCTCCTTTTATTTTCACCCTTTAATACATCTCACCTCCTTTTTTTTATGTCTCTACTTGCCGGCTTTAAATAAAATTGGCAACACGCGTTCAGCTCTAATTTGTTCCAGAAATAAACCGCAGGTAGCCGCCGCCGCCGCCATGAATAATATATAAAGTACAACTGGCGGTATAGAGAACCGCAGCAACAAGATTTTTACATATAAAAAAAGCTCTTTAATAATTAAACCCCCCCCCCTCCCCCATAGGGGCCTCTTTGTTCCGTTTGAAGAGCTCTGAAGTACGTTCCCGTGAAACGCTCGGCGCGGCCGCGCTCCTCCATTCATCAGCTTTTTGTGGAGCGGTAATTAAACCGAAGCCGCCAACACAATATTTTTTACCGGTCCCTTCAGGATTGTGTAATGTAAATATTAGCCGATGTGCGAAAAACACATTTTCCGGGAATTCTCCTCATTTTCTCTGTATGGTGGAAACTTTTCTTGGCTTGTGATGGGCAGTGTAAGGTGCTGAGGTGGTCAGCAATGGCGGGATGGTAGGTGGGCGGAGCTGAGAACGTCTAAGAGCTTCCTACTGGGGGTTTCCGAAGATATTCAACGTGTGATTGAGGACTGTGTAACGTAAAAAAAAAATTGCAACACCCACCATTTTATTCTCTAAGGCCTCTGCTTAAAGGGGAACTTCAGTCATTTTTTCATCTTTCCATCTATTAAATCTTCTGCCCTTCTTGTTGTTTAACTTTGCGCAGGGGATGTGCCAGGTGTGCCTGGGCACACCCTAATCACCCCATGCAGTGCAGATTCCCCCTGCTGATATTTCACCAAAGCCCCCCTAACCAGGCTCCTAAAACAAAAAAAAAAAAATAGGGAAAAAAATAATATAAAAATAAAATTGCAAAAAATAATACAAAAATTAAATAATAAAAATAAAAAATGACTGACACCGTCCACTGCCCTACTCCTTTTTACATTTATTTATAAGGTTCCTTATAAAAAACCAGCCGTGTCCAATCACGGCTGATCACGATGTAAACAGGAAAAGCCGTTGTTTGTTTATCAGCGCAGCCCCCCCTCAGATGCCCGCCCAGGACCACCAGGATGCCGCCAAGACCACCAGGGGTGGCCATCACACTGGACCAGGGAAATGCCAATTAGTGCCCAGGCAGCTGCCAATCACTGCCCATCCCCAATGCCTGCCAGTGCCACCAGGGATGCCTCTCAGTGCCATTGATCAGTGACGCATATCAGTGCCCATCAGTGCCGCCTATCAGTGCCCAGCAGTGCTGCCTATCAGTGCCACTCATAAGTACCCATTAGTGCAGCCTTTCAGTGCCCATCAGTGTCGCCTATCAGTGCCCATCAGTGCCCACCAGTGCCACCCATGAGTACCCATCAGCGCCGCCTATCAATGCCCATCAGTGCTGCATTTACAGTGCCACCCATCAGTGCCGCCTACCAGTGCCCAGCGTCAGTATCCATCAGTGCCCATCAGTGCCACCTCATTGGTGCCGCCTTATCAGTGCCCACCAGGGCCGCCTTATCAGTGCTCATCAGTGAAGGAGAAAACGTACTTATTTACAACATTTTATAACATAAACAAAAAAAAAAATTCCAATATTTTCGGTCTTTTTTATTTGTTTTGCAAAAAATAAAAACCGCAGAGGTGATCAAATACCACCAAAAGAAAGCTCTATTTGTAGGAACAAAATGATAAAAATTTTGTTTGGGTACAGCGTCGCATGACCGCGCAATTGTCATTTAAACAGCGACAGAGCTGAAAGCTGAAAATTGGCCTGGGCAGCAAGGGGGTAAGTACCTGGTATTGAAGTGGTTAAACACACACATGTTTGAGCTTTGGGGTGCACACCCTAATGCAATAGGCTGCGCACACCTATGCGTTTACATATGCACGTGGGACCAACGCGTGCATTCGCCTTTGCACACTTGCGGGGGGGGGGGGGGGGGATAGGGGAGCAAAAAAAAATATATATTTATTTATTTAAATTTATTTTATTTACATTGTACCCTTATTTTATTTAATGATTTATATCTTTATTAACCACTTGACCTCCGGAAGATTTACCCCCCTTCATGACCAGGTTTTTTTTTTTTTTTCCGATACGGCACTGCGTTACTTTAACTGACAATTGCGCAGTCGTGCGACAATGTACCCAAATAAATGTATCAAATTTATATCATTTTTTCCCCCACAAATAGAGCTTTCTTTTGGTGGTAGTTGATCACCTCTTCTTTTTTTTTTTTTTTGCGCTATCAACGAAAAAAGACCGGCAATTTTGAAAATAAAACAATATTTTTTACTTTCTGCTATAAAACATATCCAATAATATAAAAAAACAAAAAAACAATCAAATTTCTTCATCAATTTAGGACAATATGTATTCTGTTAGATATTTTTGGTTAAAAAAAAATCCAAATAAGTGTATATTGATTGGTTTGCACAAAAGTTATGACGTGTCTTCAAACTATGAGATATATACCTTATATTGCGGTGGACAATCTGACACTAATTGACACGTTGCGGAAAACAGTGACACTAATACAGTAAACAGTGCTAAAAATGACAATTGTGCGGTCACGCAACCATGTACCCAAATACATGTATAAAATTGACGTCCTTTTTTCCCCCACAAATAGAGCTTTCTTTTGGTGGTATTTGATCACCTCTGCGTTTTTTTTTGTGCGCAATAAACAAAAAAAGAGCGACAATTTTGAAAAAAAAATTAAAATATTTTTTACTTTCGGCTATAAAACATATCCAATAAAATGTAAAAAAACAAAACAAATTTCTTCATCAGTTTAGGCCGATACATATTCTGCTACATATTTTTGGTTAAAAAAAAATCCCAATAAGTGTTTATTGATTGGTTTGCACTAAAGTTATTGCCTCTACAAACTATGGGATATATACTGGAATTCTGATTGATTTTATTTTTATTTTTATATACTAGTAATGGTGGCAATCAGCGATTTATAGAGGGACTGCGATATTGCAGCGGCCAATCTGACACTAAACTGACACTTTTGACACTTTGCGGGAAACAGTGACACTTAGACTACTTTCACACTGAGGCGCTGGATGCGCTGGCGGTATAGCGGCGCTATTTTTAGCGCCGCTATACTGTTTTTTTTTGCCGCGATTTGCGGGCACTAGCGGGGGTATTTTAACCCCCGCTAGCGGCCGAAAAAGGGTTAAAAACGCCCGCAATAACGCCTCTTTGAGGCGTTTTGCGGGCGTATTAGAGGCGCTACCCCATTTATTTCAATGGGCAGGGGCGCTATAGGAGCGCTATTTTTAGCGCTCCTATTGCGCCTCAAAGATGCGGCTTGCAGGAGTTTTTTGAGCCTCCTGCAAGCGCAACGCTCCAGTGTGAAAGCCCCCGGGCTTTCACATTGGATAGTATTGAGAGGCTTTTTTGGGGCGCATTGCAGGCGCTATTTAGAGCGCAATAGCGCCTGCAAAGTGCCTCAGTGTGAAAGGGGCCTAATACAGTGATCAGTGCTAAAAAATATGCACTGTCACTGTACTAATGACACTGGCTGGGAAGGGGTTAAGCATCCAGGGGCGATAATAAAGGGGTTAACTTAGTGCCTTATGCCGCGTACACACGATCATTTTTCCCGTCGGGAAAAATTAAATTATTTTTTTTCGCCGAGAAAAACGATCGTCTGTGGGCTTTATGCCGTTTTTCTCGTTGAGAAAAACGGCAGGAAAAACGACAAGAAAAATTAGAACATGTTCTAAATTTTCTCATCGTTTTTTCCATCATTTTTTTCCGCGGCAGTTTTCCCATAGGGAGACACTGCCGCGGAGCCCACAGACGGTCGTTTTTCTCGACAAAGAAAAAAATGACGGGAAAAACGGTCGTGTGTGGGGGAACATGCCGTTCCCTCGTTTTTCATTTTTTTCATGTCGTGATTCACGGCGGTGTTTTCACCGCCGTGAATCACGATCGTGTGTACGCGGCATAACAATGTGTAAAATGTGCTGATTTTCAGGGAGAAGAAACAGCCAGATCGCTGTTCCTATGTACACAGAGTTCTGTGCTGTGATTGGACACAGCCAGTTGGCAGGTTTCAGCGGAAATCATTGGCTGAAATCTTCTGCCAAACGTGCGCTGTGTCCAATCACAGCCGGGGGTCGGTGCAGGGAAGTGCGCGCATGGAAGGAGGCCGGTCACATACATGTACTTGAATGTGACTGTACCTGCAGATGGTTAACCAATCCTGGGAAAACCAACTAAATCATATATACTGTATAAATATATATATATATAAAATAGAATGGAAGGAAAATTGGGGTGACCAGGCAGGATGAGGGGGGGGGGGAGCTGGATCATGGTTGGTGTCCCTTGTAGGTTGATCTCCAATCTGTTGTACAGTCTGGGCATTCTCTTCCTGGCTGGGGGGGGTGGGGCGATGCATAGGAGGAGCTAGCCATGAAGTCCTCCATTGGGTGGTGGTAAGATAATCTCAGCGGGCCCCAGCTTTGCCCGGATTCTGCAATGTTAGGGTGTGTCAGGGACTGGATCTGAACCCACGACCTCCTGCTGAGCCACCTGAGATGATGGACGGCTTCCTGGACAATTCCTTGGACAATCTTGTCTCGCTCCTTGTCTCTGGTGAACCTTAAACCCTTTTGCTCCTCCCATGAACTTCCTGATTGAAGCCATGTCTCTGCACTTTCTGTTTGCCAACTTATTGTGCTCTCTCCAGCCAATATCCCACTCTTGTCTCTCTCCTGCTACCGTCCGTATCTTCGCTACTATTCGTTACCGACCTTTGGCTTGTTCCTCAACTACTCTTCCGATTGATCCCAACCTGCAACCGCTTGATACCCACCTTTGGCTTGCTTACTGCCTATGCTTCTGCTTGATCCCAACCTGTTATATCTGCTATTGGACTCCAGCTTGCTCACCTCCTGGTGGGGTGATCCTGAGGACCGTGGCCTGGTGCTAACATGCAGCAAAAACCATCTTTACCTTCAGGAGCTCTGTGGAATATCAGTTAGTACTTGGACCCCGACACCTTGAGTGAGCCCGTGTCATCCGCCAGGGTGACCTACTTGTATATCTATCTAGCTGGTCGGTGGGAGCCTCTCTACTGCTATAGCTGCTGTTCTTTTAGCCTGACCCCTAACCATGACAGGGTGATGGGCTATGAGAGTAGCCTATGCAGAGACTCTGACTCAAGACACTGCCAACAATGGTGGACCTATGGTGGACCATAACCTATGCAGAAACTCTGACTCAAGTCACTAACAACAATGGTGGACCTATGGTGGACCAAAACCTATGCAGAAACTCTGACTCAAGTCACTAACAACAATGGTGGACCATAACCTATGCAGAGACTCTGACACAAGACACTGCCAGCAATGGTGGACCTATGGTGGACCATAACCTATGCAGAGACTCTGACAGCAATGGTGGACCTATGGTGGACCATAACCTATGCAGAGACTCTGACAGCAATGGTGGACCTATGGTGGACCATAACCTATGCAGAGACTCTGACAGCAATGGTGGACCATAACCTATGCAGAGACTCTGACAGCAATGGTGGACCTATGGTGGACCATAACCTATGCAGAGACTCTGACAGCAATGGTGGACCTATGGTGGACCATAACCTATGCAGAGACTCTGACTCAAGACACTGCCAACAATGGTGGACCTATGGTGGACCATAACCTATGCAGAGACTCTGACTCAAGACACTGACAACAATGGTGGACCTATGGTGGACCATAACCTATGCAGAGATTCTGACTTAAGACACTGACAACAATGGTGGACCTATGGTGGACCATAACCTATGCAGAGACTCTGACTCAAGACACTGACAACAATGGTGGACCTATGGTGGACCATAACCTATGCAGAGACTCTGACTCAAGACACTGACAACAATGGTGGACCATAACCTATGCAGAGACTCTGACTCAAGACACTGACAACAATGGTGGACCATAACCTATGCAGAGACTCTGACTCAAGACACTGACAACAATGGTGGACCTATGGTGGACCATGTGTTTTCGAGGTGCTAGGAGTAGCTCATAGAGGTGAATACGCAGGGAAGTTCACGTTGCTTCTCAAAGTTCCATGGTGGCACCACAAACTCTCCCGGTATCTTTCAGTAATGCAGTATAAAGTAAGGGTGCAGGGCAGAATGCTGCAAACCGTGCCAGTCAATGCCAATCAGAAGCCCCATACTGCCAATCTGACTTGGGGGGGCTGCACGTTATATCATGCATTGCAGCATTTTACTCAATCTCTGCATATTGACTTCTCTTTATTGCCTTGACATGATTAAATTTTCAAGTCCTTGATGAACCATATGGGTACTGCTGAGTGTAATTAACGTTTTAATTAAGAAAAGCATATGCCTGCCACTTCACAGCACTACAGATACAAATGCATTGCGCCGTGTTGTCAGAATTCAGGATTAAATAACCTGAAATAAAGAGGACCTGTCACGGTAGTCCTTGAACAGAAAAGTAACTTCAACCCCTCCCCCCCCCCCTAAGATGTACAGCAGCACAGGAGCTCCTTCATATTCTCAGTATATGCAATAAAAGACAAAACAAGGCATGTCACCGAAAACAGGTTTAACTCCTTCAATACGTTCATATTCATTCATATGACATTTTTTATAAAAAAATTTTTTTGGTGGTGTTTAATCACTAATGTTTGTTTGTTTTTGTTTTTTTTTGCAAAATAAATAAAAAAAAGACCCATCATTGGTGTCAGTGGGAGGAATAGTGCCCCATCATTGGTGTCAGTGGGAGGAATAGTGCCCCATCATTGGTGTCAGTGGGAGGAGTAGTGCCCCATCATTGGTGTCAGTGGGAGGAATAGTGTCCCATCATTGGTGTCAGTGGGAGGAATAGTGCCCCATCATTGGTGTCAGTGGGAGGAATAGTGCCCCATCATTGGTGTCAGTGGGAGGAGTAGTGCCCCATCATTGGTGTCAGTGGGAATAATAGTGCCCCATCATTGGTGTCAGTGGGAGGAATAGTGCCCCATCATTGGTATCAGTGGAAGGAATAGTGTCCCATCATTGGTATCAGTGGAAGGAATAGTGTCCCATCATTGGTGTCAGTGGGAGGAATAGTGCCCCATCATTGGTATCAGTGGAAGGAATAGTGTCCCATCATTGGTGTCAGTGGGAGGAATAGTGCCCCATCATTGGTGTCAGTGGGATGAATAGTGCCCCATCATTGGTATCAGTGGAAGGAATAGTGTCCCATCATTGGTGTCAGTGGGAGGAATAGTGCCCCTTCATTGGTGTCAGTGGGAGGAATAGTGCCCCATCATTGGTGTCAGTGGGAGGAATAGTGCCCCTTCATTGGTGTCAGTGGGAGGAATAGTGCCCCATCATTGGTGTCAGTGGGAGGAATAGTGTCCCATCATTGGTGTCAGTGGGAGGAATAGTGCCCCATGGGCTGGATGAAGGCAAGGAAAAGGCCGTCCCCGGGCCGCAGTTTGGAGACCACTGATCTAGATAGTAAGATGATTCTCCTTTGAGGAGGCCAACCTAGATGGAGGTACAATGTACAGATGTATCTCAGAGATCTTTGGTGGGTCATAGGCTTGCTACCTCTCTGTACATGGGGGGGGGGGGGCAGATGATCCATTTTTTTGAGGTTAGGGGCATCCAGAACAGTCATGTTTGTGAGCAATGTGACCGTTCTTACTAGGTGCTTCTAACCATGTGCTAAAAAATGGTGGGGGGGGGGGGGGGGCACCAGGCAGATAAGGATTTCCGGTACTGATCTAAAATATATTATTAAAGATTAGGTCGGGTTTAACATCTTAAGCCTTGGTACACACGACCGGTTTTCTCGGCAGGAAAACTGCTGGGAGAGCTTTTTGCAGAGAAAACCGTTGGTGTGTAGGGTTTCTCGTCGGGAAAACTGCCGGGAATCTCGACGAGAAAAATAGAGAACCTGCTCTCTATTTTTCTTGTCCGGATTTTCTCGGCAGAGTGTTTCCTGCCGAGAAACCCGGTCGTCTGTATGCTTACCCTGTCCAGGTAAACCCGCGCATGCTCGAAAAGACTTTGACGCATGTGCGGTAGCATACAAGGGTAGTGTAGGGTGTAGCAAGATGGCGGCGACGGCATCGAATGTGACGAGCGCCGGCTCGTCGTAGTCGCTGACGTCACCCGCGTTCTTGCCATTCAAAAGAACGGCGGTTCATTTGAATGGCGCGTGTGTACACTCGGCGAGCAAGGCAAGCTTGGCGGGAATCCCGTCGGGAAAGCCAACGTTTTTGTTTTTTTTCCCGTAGGGATTCCCGCCCGTGTGTACGAGGCTTAGCCCTGGTTCACACTGGTGCATTTTGACATGGCATGTCAAATCGCATGTCAAAACTGCGGTATTTGCCGCAAATTGCTGGCAATGGCACAGATGTCTCTGTAATCGCGGCCAAAATCGGGACTGACCAGCGGGAGTGAAATCATGCGAGTTCAGCTGAACTCGCACGGCTTCACTCTCGCAGCCCAGTGTGAACCTGGGCTTAAGGCTAGCTTCACACTGCTGCAAATTAAAAATCGCTTGATTTTACCGCGATTTCGCCAAAAAAATTGCCGCGGTTTTGCCACGATTCACGGCCGCGATTTCAGGGAATGCCAGTCTACAGAGCTGAATTTGCATCGCACGCGGATCAAACTCGCACAGGACCCTTTTTTCCCCGCAGCTTAGATTCGCAAAGCATTGATGTGAACGACACTAATGGAAAACAATGTTATTTAAATGACTTTCGAATTTGAGCAATCGCAACGACTCAAATTCGCAATAGAATTCGCAGCAGTGTGAACCCAGCCTAAGCCCTGGTTCACACTGGGGCTGCGGGAGTGAAGCCGTGCGAGTTCAGCTGAACTCGCACGATTTCACTCCTGCCTGTCAGTCCCGATTTCGGCCGCGATTACAGGGACATCTGTGCGGGTTTCTGCACAAGATGTCAATGTAAATCGCAGGCCAAAATCGCAAAAAGCAGTACAGAAACTACTTTTTGAAATCGGTGCAGGGCCGCAGATGCAGCGTCACACCGATTAGGTCGGTGCCATTGCCGGCAATTTGCGGCAAATACCGCCGTTTTGACATGCGATTTGGCATGCCAAATCGCATGTCAAGACGCACCAGTGTGAACCAGGGCTAACTCTGCTTTAACCAATGTTTTTTTCATTCCTTTATTTGTTTTTATTTTTTGCCCAGACATGTTTTGTAAAATATGAAAATTTATGGTTGAGAAGATCTTTTTTTTTTTCACTCTCGGGCTGATAGCGGCCCACAATGGAGAGCATTGAGCGGAGCCCTCTGGAGAAATGAGATTACGTTCTGTCAGCTAGTCACCGAGACGCCCGATTAACCCCGCGGTCAGGGTGGACACACCAGATCAGAATGTGGCATTCGAAGGGTAAACCAGCCCAAGGCTATCATCGCCTCTCAGTCAGAAGCTGCCCTGTAATTGCCGAGCTTGAGCAGAGCCTTAATTATCCCTAATGTGCGTGTCATCCTCCCCGTAATTCTATGGAATTTTTGCTGCTAACAGGCCGACAAATGAGGAAGTGCAGCAAATCAAGTCACTGGCTCTTGACCCGCCAGCTCCACCACCACCAGTAATTAACAATGGGGCCACCCTGTGATTAAATGAGTTGGTACAGCTGAGTGACAGGAGGTCAGATCAGGGTTGTCCTTCCAAGAGGAGCCGTCATCCATTTGGATAAGCTCGTTAAAGCTCATGAGAAATCAACGTATCTGTTGCAACATAAACCATGGAGACAGTCCTGCGATCCATGAGGAGGAGAAGGTGAAGGTCCACCTGGAAACGCGTAGAACTCGCATGTTTTTTTTAATAAAATGCAGGCACTTAATTTGAGAAAATCTTCAGCTTTGGCCTATATTACTACCATGGAAACATAAACTCTACTGACTCCGAGGCTGAAGTTGTGCACGATGATCCAACCGAGAGCCGGGAAGGGTGAGTGAAGTAAGACCGAGGAGGCTATAAATACACAAGAACAAACCCGGCCATTAATCCAGAACATCGCCCATTGGGTGTTCCACCATCCACCCGATGTAGGGTGACTTTGAGGCACCAGATTACAGGAGTGACAAAGATTTCCATTATCCTTTGCCACTATTACAAGGTGTATTCCCGCCATAAATCCAGGTTAGCAGGTTTCAGTTATAATAGTTGAGAGGAGCTTCCAGACAACGACTTCTTAGTTCTCTATGTTTTATGATAGACATTGCTCTCTGCAATGCAAAAGTTTTTTTTTTAAACTTGGCATTATCTGTTACCACTCTCTAGTAAGTGGATAGGCTACATTCTCAGTGATGTCACCGGTCTCTAGTGAATGGATAGGCTACATTCTCAGTGATGTCACCGGTCTCTAGTGAATGGATAGGCTACATTCTGAGTGATGTCACCGGTCTCTAGTGAATGGATAGGCTACATTCTCAGTGATGTCACTGCTCTCTAGTGAATGGATAGGCTACATTCTCAGTGATGTCACCGGTTTCTAGTGATTGGATAGGCTGCATTCTCAGTGATGTCACCGATCTCTAGTGAATGGATAGGCTGCATTCTCAGTGATGTCATCGCTCTCTAGTGAATGTATTGGCTACATTCTCAGTGATGTCACCGGTTTCTAGTGATTGTATAGGCTGCATTCTCAGTGATGTCACCAGCGCTCTCTAGTGAATAGATAGGCTGCATTCTCAGTGATGTCACCGGTCTCTAGCGAATGGATAGGCTGCATTCTCAGTGATGTCACTGCTCTTTGATGAATGGATAGGTTACATTCTCAGTGATGTCACCGCTCTCTAGTGAATGGATAGGCTACATTCTCAGTGATGTCACCGGTCTCTAGCGAATGGATAGGCTGCATTCTCAGTGATGTCACCGCTCTTTGGTGAATTGATAGGTTACATTCTCAGTGATGTCACCGCTCTCTAGTGAATGGATAGGCTGCATTCTCAGTGTTGTCACTGCTCTCTAGTGAATGGATAGGCTGCATTCTCAGTGATGTCACTGCTCTCTAGTGAATGGATAGGCTACATTCTCAGTGATGTCGCCGGTCTTTAATGAATGGATAGGCTGCATTATCAGTGATGTCACCGCTCTCTAGTGAATGGATAGGCTACATTCTTAGTGATGTCACCGGTCTCTAGTGATTGGATAGGCTGCATTCTCAGTGATGTCACCGCTCTCTAGTGAATGGATAGGCTGCATTCTCAGTGATGTCACTGCTCTCTAGTGAATGGATAGGCTGCATTCTCAGTGTTGTCACTGCTCTCTAGTGAATGGATAGGCTGCATTCTCAGTGATGTCACCGCTCTCTAGTGAATATGTTTAACTACCTCTCGCCCGCTGTATAGACAAATGACGGCATTCGGGATGCCCTGTTGTTCTGGGATGACGTCATATGACATCACCCCAGTCTTAACAATGCTTACACGGAACACGGCACGTCCCTGATCTCAGTAAAGAGCCGATGATGCAGCTATTTACCCATGTGATCATCTGTGTCCAATCACAGCTGATCACATGTAAAAAAGGAAATGCCGCTGATCGTCTCTCATCGCCTCCCATTGGCAGAGTGTGAGCAGAAGAGAGCGGATCAGTGGCATTTCCTCACAAGGGGGGACCTGTACAGATAATCAGGGCACTGATCATCAGTGCATACCCAGCAGTGCCCATCAGTGATGCCAATCTGTGCCCATCAGTAATGCATGTCAGTGCTGCCTTTCAGTGCCCATCAGTGCTTGCTCATCAGTGCCGCTCATCAGTGCCACCAATCCATGCCCCCTATCCATGCTGCCTATCATTGCCTATAACTGCTGAATATCAGTGCTGCATATCAGTGCCCATCAGTGCTGCATATTAGTGCCCATCAGTGCTGAATATTAGTGCCGCCCATCAGTGCTGCATATCAGTGGTGCATATCAGTGCTGCATATTAGTGCCCATCAGTGCTGCATATCAGTGCCCATCAGTGCTGCATATCAGTGCCCATCAGTGCTGCATATTAGTGCCCATCAGTGCTGCATATTAGTGCTGCCCATCAGTGCTGCATATCAGTGGTGCATATCAGTGCTGCATATCAGTGCCCATCAGTGCTGCATATCAGTGCCCATCAGTGCTGCATATTAGTGCCCATCAGTGCTGCATATTAGTGCCGGTCATCAGTGCCCATCAGTGCTGCATATTAGTGCCCATCAGTGCTGCATATTAGTGCCGCCCATCAGTGCTGCATATCAGTGCCGCCCATCAGTGCTGCATATTAGTGCCGCCCATCAGTGCTGCATATCAGTGCCGCCCATCAGTACTGCATATTAGTGCCCATCAGTGCCTCCTCAACAGTGCACATCAGTGAAGGAGAAAAATTACTTATTTACAACACTTTTTTTTTTTTACAAAATGTCAGTCTTTTTTTGTTTGTTTTTTTAGCAAAAATAAAAAACCCAGGCGTGAGTAAATACCACCAAATAATAATTTGTGTGATTTTTTTTTTAATAAAAATGTCATATGTGTACACTACAGTGTTACATGACCGCGCAATTATCATTCAAAGTGTGACAGCGCTGAAAGCTTAAAATTGGTCTGGGCAGGAAGGGGGGAAAGTGGCAGATATTGAATTGGTTAAAGATATGTTTTATTGATTTTTGTAGAAAAGTTGTGAAAAAGAAAAAAAAAAAAAACCTTGTTAGGAAAAAAAAAAGAAAAGTCCGATGTGAGCTTTTGGTCGGAAATTCCGACCGTGTGTAGGCTCCATCCGACATTTGCTGTCGGAATTTCCCGCCAACAAAAGATTGAGAGCAGGTTCTCTATTTTTCCGACGGAAAAAGTTCCTATCGGAAATTCCCATCGTCTGTATGCAGTTCCGACGCGCAAAAAAAAAAAAACACGCATGCTCAGAATAAAGCAGAAGAGCCGAACTGCCTATTGAACTTCATTGATCTCGGCTGGCCGTACGTCTTGTACGTCACCGCGTTCTTGACCTTCGGAATTTCCGACAAGATTTGTGTGACCGTGTTTATGCAATGCAAGCTTGAGCCGAAATTCTGTCGGAAAAAAAAAACCCACGGTTTTCTTGTCGTAATTTCCGATCGTGTGTACGCGGCATAAGAGGCTGGCTTTAAGTAAGGCCCCTTTCACACTGAGGCGTGTTTCAGGCGTTTTAGTGCTAAAAATAGCGCATATATACCGCCTGAAATAATCCTGCCCCAGCATTCACAAAGCATCCTCCCCATGTTGAGGGCATGTGGCCTGGTACGGTTCAGGAGGGGGGGGGGGGGGGGCGCTCACTGGTGGGAGGAAAAAAAATCCCCTGCAAGCCGCATCTTTGGAGCGGTGAGAGGAGCGGTGTGTTTACCACTCCTACACCGCTCCTTCCCATTGAAAGCAATGGGAAACCGCGGTAATACCGCCCGCAATGCGCCTCTGCAGAGGCGCATTGCGGGCGGTATTAATCCTTTTTCGGCTGCTAGCGGGGGTTAAAACTGCACCGCTAGCTGCCAAATACCGCCCCAATTCCGGCGGTATAGCGCCGCTAAAAATAGCGGCGCTATACCGCCACCGCACCCACCGCCCCAGTGTGAAACCAGCCTATGATTCTTACAGGTTCCCTTCAGCTGCACCATCGTTGTGTTTTTATTTTTTTTGTAGTCGTTGAGCGTTTGTTGCAGCTGCTACAATTACTTCCCGGAATGAAACCATCACATGGCCAAGCTGTCACTCCGTCTCCAAACGGTCAATTAGGAGATCTCACGGGTGACAGCTATTTTAATGAATTATCTGTTTTCGTAGAGTTAGAAGAAGATGAATCTCCTCACCATCCCACCCTCCAGACAGGCCGTAAACGTCTTGTCTATTTAGCCAGATAAGCCGGTTTTTGCTCCGGCAATTAATAGCATTCGCCATCTTCCCGGTTTATAATGGAGAGGTCTTTGAGTAATAGCCGGGCCCATCGGGGGGGGGGGGGGGGAGGGGAGGGTCTTCCTGCCGTCCCATCCATCTTCCCGGTTTTGTAATCACAGCTTTAATATTTGCTGATGGTGAAACCACTGGACGGTCCATTAGCCGAATACAAACAACCCAACCAACGCCCAAGTCACCATTTTTTTAATTGAACTTTTATAAAATTGATATGCTTTTACAGCGTGCTAAATCTTCTCACACAGCTAAATTAATGAGGTTACGGCGGTTTCACCGATCTTAATCGCCCCGTAAAAAATAATAATGGAGGGAACAAAAAAAATGACTCTATTTATGGCGGAAGTCTTGCAGAGTAGCATATGCGGTGTCCAAATTGTCATTAACAGATTACTATAAATTAAAGTAATGTATCAATGTGTGACTTTATTGCATTATCCTCGCCAACTGCTGGCCTGCTGTGTTAATGTCATTTTATGGTGTTATTACTGTTGTTTATGTTGTTGTGGCTGTCCTTGTTGGGAACCATTTTTTTTTTTTGTTTAATATTGGAAGCTGAACTCCAGGTGAGCAGCTCAATGTCCTCTTACCTGACAAGTTTTCTGTTCAGCCAGTCCTGTGATCTTTGCACCCCTGCCAAACAGCACAGGACTGTCCTTAACCTCCACTCCCTGGTGACTTATATTTTCAATCGTCTGAGCAATACAGGCACATGTATCGGATGCTCCCAACACTGAAAGCTCCCTGCCATCATTCTTGACTGTTCCTGTCCTCCTTGGAGTTTTTGCTGTCCCCACTTTGGGGCAGTCCTGCTTTTTTCCCCTTGATATATAATGCATTTATGTAACAGGAAGTGTGGGAACCACTCATAATGGGCACAGCAGGTGTACAGACCCCGAAAATCAGCACAGGGATGGTGGGAACTCCTCATAATGGGCACATCAGGTGTACAGACCTTGGAACTCCACACGGGGATGATGGGAACCCCTCATAATGGGTACAGCAGGTGTACAGACCCCGAAACTCAGCACAGGGATGGTGGGAACTCCTCATAATGGGCACAGCAGGTGTACAGAGCTGGGAACTCCACACAGGGATGATGGGAACCCCTTATAATGGGTACAGCAGGTGTACAGACCCCGAAACTCAGCACAGGGATGGTGGGAACTTCCTCATAATGGGCACAGCGGGTGTACAGACCTGGGAACTCCACACGGGGATGATGGGAACCCCTCATAATGGGTACAGCAGGTGTACAGACCCCGAAACTCAGCACAGGGATGGTGGGAACTCCTCATAATGGGTACAGCAGGTGTACAGAGCTGGGAACTCCACACAGGAATGATGGGAACCCCTTATAATGGGTACGGCAGGTGTACAGACCTGGGAACTCCACACGGGGATGGTGGGAACCCCTCATAATGGGCACAGCAGGTGTACAAACCCGGGAACTCAGCACAGGGATGGTGGGAACCCCTCATACTAGACACAGCAGGTGTACAGACCTGGGAACTCAGCACAGGGATGGTGGGAACCCCTCATACTAGACACAGCAGGTGTACAGACCTGGTAGCACAGGGATGGTGGGAAACTGCCATCCTACTCCTTGTCAGTGAGGTTGCTAGTACCTTTGCTCCTGTGTTTCCAGAGACCAGGGGCTAGAGTAGCTTCTCTGCCCCAGGAGGGATGCTGGATCCTGGGGAGGACCCTGGCGGGGGCCCCCTGGATAGGCCTTTGGAAGATTCTGGGCCTAGCCAAAGGAGAGATGAGTCCCTGTCTGCCTTTAGACAGAGGACTGTCAGCAAGCTAAAGCGGATTGAGAAGGAAGAGGAGAAATTAGTAGTTTTTGAGAAGGAAGAGGAGAAATTAGTAGTTTTGATGGCTTAATTCAGGAAAAAAAAAACTGATTTGTGCCAAAGTGTACAGCAAGAAGAGACCGGCTCTGAGGCCTGAGCTGAATGACTTGGAGCAAGCCGCGATGAAGCAGAAGGATTTGGTAAATTATCTGAAGGAGAATTGCGGCATTTTTAAAGAAAAATATAGGAATGAGGAGCGGTTTAATCGCATGAGGAGAGGAGCCGCATCCTGCATGGAGGGTGAGGAGACCAGTGAGGAGATGCAGGTACAGACAGACTTAGCAGAGAGTGAGAAAGTGAGCCCGGAGGATGAGCCCAGCTCTTCAACACCTCAGACATCTTCTGAGCCCTCAATGGCGGAGGCCTCTGTGTCCCCTTCATTTCCCAGGAATATGGAACATCTGAGCAGGAGTTTGAAGGTACTGCCATGCTGGATTTCATCACCAAGCTCGAATCTCCTCCGGATGCGGCTTCCCCGGATGGTGATGAGAAGATGGAAACCATTCCTCAGGTCCCTGTAAGAGAGAGACCTGTGGAGAGAGCAAGATCCACCATGAAGTCTACAGCAGCTAAGGGGAAATCTGACCCCACCGTCAGCCATGAAATCGCAGAGGTGACAACCCAGCAAGCAGGGGCTTGCTGAGGGTTGTAGTGCTACAGGCAGTCAGCCCAGACCTATAGACAATGTACAGCATGCAATAACATCTGCTAATAACTGTTAGCTTCATTCTGCAGAGAGGTCCATGGACAATACAGAGACTTTGCCTGGACCAGGCACAGCGGCTA
Organism: Rana muscosa; assembly: GCA_029206835.1. Lineage (NCBI taxonomy): Eukaryota > Metazoa > Chordata > Amphibia > Anura > Ranidae > Rana > Rana muscosa. Next base: position 298,870,685 of record CM055121.1, read on the forward strand.
TTCCTGTGAATGGTGGAGGAGATGCTGGGTGCGGTAGTTCCACAACTCTCCAGGAGCCTGCAGTGGACAGGATTGGAGCTGAGTGTTCAGAGCAGGGGGAGAGGGCGGGTCCTGCCTCTGCTAATCAGAAGACTGCTTTTCCAGCTGATTCAGACTCTCTGCCAGCAGGTTTGAATGTGTCTAAGGACAAGACTGCAAATGCTGGTGGTGTTAAAAAAAACTTATGCTGGTGTTACTGCTACAGGATCTGGGAAGGGGGAGAAAGCAGGGAAGGAATATGGGAATGTTTTATCTTCCTCTCTGTTTAAAAGGAGGAATGTCGTCCAGTTAAAATGGGAAGGCGGTGGAATTCCCCCACATAGGAGAGCAGTGGTGGATAGGATTCTGCGGATGGGGTTTACACCCGCAGATATCTTCGCCCTGATCAGTCCGGCGGGTTCCTATGAATATGATTTGTCCTTTATTCGTACGGAGTCTTTGGACATATTTTAGGATAAATATGAGCATGTATGTAGGGGCCTGCCGGACTGGAAAGGGCTCATCCCCAAGCTTATATCACGCCAGCCCCTCATTAAAATGGTGACAATTCTTGTCCGTAATTAGTCCATACCACAGGGGGATTAAACTGTATGGTTGAGGAGGTATGGAGACCCCTAAAAAAAGATTTTGGACGATCGGGGAATATGGACGGGCGGATGGTCTGTGCAGCTAAAATTAAAGGGGTTGTAAAGGTACACGATTTTTCCCCTTAATGCATTCTATGCATTAAGGTGAAAAAACATCTGAGGATTAGCGGCCCCCCAGCCCCCCATTTACTTACCTGACCCCTCGAAAGTCCCGCGCCGTGAACATGCTGGCTTCTCGGCCAGGCTTCTCGGCTCATGCTTTGGTTGACTGAAAGCAGCGCAGCCATTGGCTCGCGCCGCTGTCAATCAAATCCAATGACGCGGCGCGCCGGGGGGGCGAGGCCGAGTGATACAGTGAGCGGCTATAGCCGCCGGCTGTATCACGGGAGCGTGCCCGCAAGAACTCACCACTGTGCGAGCTCGCTCGCATGAAGGTGGTGAGTTCTTGCGGGGAGGAGCCGAGACAGTTGCCGAGGGACCCCAGAAGACCAGGTTCAGGGCCACTCTGTGCAAAACTAGCTGCACAGTGGAGGTAAGTATAACATGTTTGTTATTTATTTAAAACATTTTTTTACCTTTACAACCCCTTTAAAGGTCATTGACAATGTTGTCCAGTATCTGCCATCCTCAGCTTTCCTGGGGAGGGACAGGCTGACCATCTTTTATCCGGGCCAGCCAAAGCTCTGCAAAAAATGTGGGGATAAAGGTCATCTTGCATCCTCCTTTCCAGTGATGAAGTGCTCTCTGTGTCAGGGTACAGGGCATCTGGCAAAGGACTGTAATATTATAAGGTGCAATCTCTGCAATGCGGTGGGACATCCTTACAGTCAGTGTCCTGAGGCAATGCACAACAAGCCTGAGCTCATGAGAGAGTTCTTCCGCCTGGACATGGAGGATGCCCAGAGCTCAGTAACTGGAGTGCCTGTGAGACCATCTGAGTCTGTGCCAATACCCAATGTGCCTGTGTCTTCCCAGTCTGTGGTGCCCTAGTCTGTGCGTTTACCTAGTGTGCCCGTGTCTTCCCAGTCTGTATGTAAGGTTTCAGTTACTGAAAATGTGTCCAATCCTTCTGTGTCGGTGTCTTCTAAAATTACAGAGGCAGCGAGAGGTGCTGAAGCAGGTGCATCAAGTGCGGTGCCATTCCCCCTCCCCCGACGCTGCAGGGTTCCTGTTAAGGATCGTGGGGTGCAGAGGAGGATGGTAAAGAGGCTGGCGGGAAAATAGAGAGCAGGTTCTGTATTTTTCCCGGCGAGGGAGCATATACACGCCTGGTTTTCACAGCAAAAAGCTCTCCCAGCAGTTTTATTGCCGGGAAAACCGGTCGTGTGTACGGGGCTTTACCCTATGCTCAATAACGGCAAAGAGGGCACCAAACCAGGGGTTTCCCTGAGAGCGGAAAGTTATTTCAAGGGTTCCTCTGTGTTGCAAAGGTTGAGAAAGGGCTGCTGTAGAGACCCAAGGATGTACAGAATAGATTTTTTTTCCAAGGTCTCTGCCCCAAAAAAAGACAATATCTTTTCATTTCATCGGCTTTAAAAGGTGCATTGTCAGACCATCTCAATAAGCTTTTGTTCTCAGAGAAGATTCAGGAACAAAACTGTCTATTAAGCAGAAGCTATTTTTGGTGTCAAGTTTAACAAAATCAGATTGCTTCTCCTCCTGCATCAGCATCTATCGCCGCTCCATACAAATCTCGTTATTGAGCGGGGGTGCTGGAGGCCGCTGCCCGCAGGAACGTGGACATTTCAATTTTGCCTCCGGTCTTTCCATTTGGACAGTGAATTTTGTGCTGCTTTTCATGGTGTCTTTTGGAAATATGGCTTTTCGACAGATATTGTAATAACGCTGAAGCTGACAAATAGGGAAAAGACGAAAGACTTTTTGACTCCGGCTATTGTCTAAACATGTTCCAAAGGCTCAGCACTTTATAATATAATAATAAAAAATAAAAGGTAAAAGGCAAGCCGCAGTGCAGTTATACTGAGCTCATTTTTTTTTTTCATTGCGGCATTGCTGTTTTCACCATAAAGCCCAACTCCACTTAAAAAAAATAAAAAACAATCAGCCCAGCAGTGCTTAACCACTTAAGGACCGGCCCATGTAGATATACGTCGGCAGAATGGCACGGACAGGCATAATCACGTACCTGTACGTTGCCCTTTAAATGCCTGCCGCGTGGTCGTACACGCGACGACGCCGGCGCGCTCGCGACCCTGTCGCCTTACCCGTGAGTCGGACCGCGGGTCCCGCGGACTCGATCACCGCGGGGATCCCCGCTCTGCCTAGTGACAATGACACTGATCTCCGCTCCCTGTAATCTGAGCGGAGATCGGTGTCATGTGACACACAGCCCATCCCCCCCCTACAGTAAGAAACACTCAATAGGGAACACTTAACCCTTGTATGAGTGTTAAAATTAAAGTGTGTGCACTGAAGGACTTGACGGGATGGCTAGTGGGCAGGCCCTGGGGAATGTTGGTGGTCAGGCCCGGCAGGGGGGGGGCCGAGGCCTAAAGCTGTCTAAGGGGCCCTACAATTTCTGATAGCGGCCCTGGGGCGGAGGTTCACCTTCCAGCAGGACAACGACCCTAAACATACAGCCAGAGCTACAATGGAATGGTTTAGATCAAAGCATATTCATGTGTTAAGCCCTGTACACACGACCGGTTTTCCTGGCAGGAAAAAAAATGTTGGTTTTCCCGACAGGTTTCCTGCCAAGCTTGTCTTGCGTACAGACTGTCATACAAAATCCCGCCGGTCCAAAGCGCAGTGACGTACAACGCATACGACAGTACTATAAAGGGGAAGTTCCATTCCAACCGTGCCACCCTTTGGGCTGCTTTTGCTGATCTCGTGTTATTGCGTGTTAGTAAAAGTTTGGTGAGAGACGATTCACGCTTTTCTGCCTCGTGCTTTTCAGTCCATTACAGCGTGATGAATGTGATAGCTCCATTACGAACGCTAGTTTAACCAGAACGAGCGCTCCCGTCTCATACTTGATTCTGAGCATGCGCGTTTTTTTTGCCCTCGGAAAAGCCTACACACGACCGGTTTTCACGACAGGAAAAAGTCTGCCGGGAATCCCGGCGGGAAAATATAGAACAAGCTCTCTTTTTCCCGCCGCGATTCGCGCCAGTTTTCCTGTCGGGAAAACTGCGATGGAGCATACACGCGGCCGGTTTTCCCGGCAAAACGCTCTCATGGCAGTTTTCCTGTACGAGGCCTATGAAGGGCCCAGTCACAGTCCAGACCTAAATCCCATTGAGAATCTGTGGCAAGACTTGAAAATTGCTGATCACAGACGCTCTCCATCCAATCTGACAGAGCTTGAGATATTTTACAAAGAAGAATGGGCAAAAATGTCCCTCTCTAGATGTGCAAAGCTGGTAGAGACACCCCCAAAAAGACTTGCAGCTGTAATTGCAGAGAAAGGCGGTTCTACAAAGTATTGACTCCGGGGGGCGCCATACAAATGCCCCCACACTTTTCACATATTTATTTAGAAAACATTTGGAAAACCATTTATCATTTTCCTTCCACTTCACAATTATGTGCCACTTTGTGTTGGTCTATCACATAAAATCCCAATAAAAGACATTTACGTTTTTGGTTGTAACATGAAAAAATGTGAAAAATTTCAAGGGGTATGAATACTTTTTCAAGGCACTGTATGTATGTGTTTTTTTTTTGTGTGTATGGGTTTATTTTGTTTTTTTTTCCCCTATTCTCTGTCCTCCATGGAGTTAAAAAAATTTAGTTTGTTCTTGACTGTATTTTTATGTAATAGGATCTATATATATCTTATTATACTCACTTCATGTTTTATTTATTTTTTGTTCCATGTGGCATTGTAGCTGCATGGCAGTATATACGAGGTCCGTAAGGTTCTCCTGAGGAAGCAAACTTTTCCGCGAAACACGTAGCCTGTGTAGACCTTAATACAGCGACCATTGTGTACCCCAAGTTGGGCATTTACGAATCGGTTGTTGGATTGTGACCTCAAAATTCAGCAATGTAATAAGTGATTTTTTCCATGCTTCCCTTGTTTTTAATATCGTATCAATAAAATTTGATGGTATTTTTTAAATGAGTCTGGTTTATTATTGGAGGCATATGTAAAGTCTATTGTGATTATGGTCTTTAAGCTTTTCTGGATATTTTATGAGGATGATGCCTCCTTTGGTAAGTTGATATGAGGATCACCACGCATACATGTTGGATTTATGTTGAACAAAGGCTTCTGTCTATAGAGCCCAGTAGCTAAAGCTGATCTTTACATATACAAGTGAACTAGTCAGAATAGTGACTCCTGAGTGCAATTATTACTTCCAGCTTTGGTTGTGTCCATTTTGTAGGGGAACCTGTGCAGAGATAAATATAAGGGGCTGTCACCGATTATCTCTGCCTCGGAAAAAAACTAGTTGCCTGGCTATTATGCTGATCCAATGCCTTCACTATCTGCTCAGTCAGAGACGTCAGAAAGACCATAGGACTCTCTTTGTTCTGGATCAGTGACTCAAGAACTACTGAAAGCCATTGGATCATCATGGTAGTCAGGCTAGCTTTTTCAGGTGAAGGGGTCAGCAGTGGTAGACTCTGTATGTAAAGTGGCAGCTTCTCAAAGAATATATTACTGTAAGTTTCTTCTGTTTTGTTCCAGCTGGGGATGTCTTTTCTTCTGGACGGCTTCCTGCATGGCGATATATCGGTCCGGCTTCACGATAATAGAACTGGCAGGGCAAAATACAGAACCCTCTGGCATTTCACCAATGGGGAGGGACTGGGAGTCTGGCAGCATTTGGTGCTCCCCCTGCAGGATGTAATGGAGAGGTGCGTGTCATTGTGCCCACCTGCCGCATGAGTACAGGAAATATTCAACAAGTTTCAGAACAGTTGCAGATAAAAAGGTTCTCTTGATGGACATGGTCACCAATGTCCAGAGGTGGACAGAGGAGGGGGACAGGAATAAGTGAAAAGTTATTACAGTCTGTAATTGTAGATTGTTGATGCTGCCCCCTCTAACCATGCCAACCTAGGCACTGGTTTACATGCCACTATGGTACATACAGCTGATATTACCCAGGGTTTAAGCTCTAAGAAGGTTTTGACTATTTGGTAGTTATAATTAAAGGGCATCATGGGTAGTGAATGATGAGCAGTGAAGAGTGTACCAGTAAACTAAACTAGACTTGCAGTGAATGTGTCCAACATGGGTTCATTCCCCATCCCCAGCACAGGTCTCCTGCCTATTCTCAGAATGGGTCCCCTCCCTATCCTCATTATGGGTTCCCTCCCTAACCTCACCATGGGTGCCCCCTTCTTATCCTCAGCACAATCCACCCTCCATTCTCAGCACAGGTTCCCACCTCATCCTCAGCAAGAACCCCCTCCCCCCCCCCATCCTCAGCATGGGTCACACCCCACTCTCTGCACTGGGCCCCTTCCCATGCTAAGCATGGGTCCCCAAACCCACCGTCAGCACTAGACCCAT